>JAJJKW010001465.1:0-163523 GCA_023805745.1 Isotricha sp. YL-2021b | reverse complement strand
ATTGTTATTTTATCATATAAGCTTAATTTTGGTTTATTATGCTTAAGACCTGCTTCACCTAAATAATCATATATCCTTTCCCAAATACCTATCTTTGTTATAAATGTATGTCTCTTTACTCCTATTGGAGTAGGAATAAATTTCCCTTTTTTTTCATTTTGATGCAATACAATTTGTATTTTAATGAATATCTCATAAAAAATTAGACCTCCTTCGGTCTAACTTTTAGGGTTCATTACAAAATGGCTGTTCCTTTTTTTACAAGATAATTATAGTATATTTAAGTGACATAAATTTCACTTAGAAATGTCACTTAGGGGAGTGCGGGCTCGCAGTGCTCGCCCCTACATTTTTTGTGGGCTCTGCAAGCATTCGCCCCTACAAATTTTTTGTGGGCTCGCAGTGCTCGCCCCCACGATTCGCATTCGCCCCTACAAATTTTTTGCGGGCTCGCAGTGCTCGCCCCTACGATTCGCATTCGCCCCTACAAATTTTTTGCGGGTTCGCAGTGCTCGCCCCTACGATTATGCATTCGCCCCTACGATTATGCGTTCGCCCCTACAGTCGGTGTTGTAAAAATGGGGAAATCATAGTATAATTAAATGTTATGAATCAAGAACTAAAAAATTTGCAGCAGAAATATGCTGTTAATCTTTTTGATTGGTATGATTTTAAGTCAAAGTCTACTGGCAATGAGAAGGACAGCAGGGTTTTAGTTATCGGCGATGTGGATGATAACTTTATTTTTCCTTTGTCAAAAAGGGTGAAGCACCTATCTATAGTTCTTGAAACAAGTGAGATGGAAAAGGTGGTAAGCTACCTAAGCCTTCCTCAAAATGTAAGCGTATATAAAGAATTAATTGATGATGATATAAGAGGTCTTGGTGGTAAGTTAAGTGGCATAGTGTTTGACTATGTCGTAGTGCCATCTATGACAAAAAAAATTGCCACACTCACTGGCGATAACTTAAGTGATACGATAGAATTTCTTTCACAGACTTATACAGATGATACTGGGTCTGTACTCATCGCATTTGACAATAAAAATAGTTTCAATGTGATTGCAGGTTCAAAAATTGATGATGAGACAATATCATTTTCACATGCTGATATAGCGTCATTAAAAAAAGGTTCGAACGAAAAATATGCCTACTCAAATGTAAACATTTACTATCCGCTTCCTGAGTACAAGTTTCCACTTAGAATATATAGCGACAAATATCTTCCAAAACTTGAAGACGAAAGTGTGATGACTAGAAATCTTGTATCTATTGGGAAGTTCAGCGACTACTGTAGTTCCTACATTTTAATTTTTGATGCAAAGAAAGTTTCGACGAATGAAAATGAGTTCGAGACAATTTATGTAAAGTATAATTTAAATCGTACTAAGAGGTTTGCACTTAGGACAAGCATACTTGAAGACACTGCTGGCAAAAAAATAGTTGTGAAGAAAGCGGTGTATGTAGAAGCAAATAAACAAGTGCGAGATATGGTTGAAAATGTAAATGTCATTAAGAACCATAATATAGAGATACTTAAGCCTACAAAGTATGTCAGTGAAAATGAGACGAGCGATGACAAGTCTTATGCAGTATATCCATTTATAAATGGAGAGATGCTCACAGATGTCATACTTGATAGAATAAAAAAAGGCGAGAAAGAAAAAGATGTTATCGCTGAATATATGTATAAGATTATCGGCAAGTTTAGCGGCATAATACAGAATTACAATCTTGACTGCACTTTCCAAAATGTGATAGTTGCAGACAACAAATTGTATGTGATAGATAGCGAATGGATTTCGAAAGATACTACTGAGGTAGATTTCTTAAGATATAGAATACTTAAGTATTTTTGGAAAGCTTGTAGACAGAATTTATCATATAGCACATTTAAAGATATGGTTCGTGACTTTGGCATAGGCTATATGGATGCGGAGAGATATGAGAATGCTGAAAATGAATTCCAGTCAAAGGTTCACGAGAATATAAATAATCTCGATGTCACAAAGTATGAAGAGTTAAATCCTGGATTTGCAAAACTATATTATATAAAAGCAGAACTTGATAGAGTTAGAGAGCAACTTGATAGAATCACAGGTGAAAACAACGCTGTAGATTATCAGGCAAATAAGCAAAATGAAATCATAAGACTTACAAATGTCCATGTAAATAATCTTGAGAATCTGATAAATAATTTGCAAGACCAAGTAACTGCACTCACAGAACAGAATACAATTTTATTTAGAAGGGAAGGCATAATTTATAAAATATCAAGAAAGATAAAAGGACTTATAAAGAAATTATTGCCACCTGAAACTGTAAGAAGTAAGATTTGCAAATACATTTATAGAACTATAAGACATCCATTTAAGATGCTTAAGACTTACTTCACTAAGGCGGGAAGAAATAGAATTATTGGCGACTTTATGATTGGCGATGCATATTTTGAGTGTGGCAAAGTTGCTCTTCCAAAATGTGACATCCCAAAAGTTTCTATAATTATACCTTGCTACAATCAGATAAGATACACTTACAAATGTCTTTACTCTATAATGAATAACACAAATCCGGACGAGACGCCATATGAAGTTATAATTGCCGACGATGTATCAACTGATACTACAAGAAATATAAGTAAGTATGTTGAAAATGTCATTGTAAATAGAAATACTGAGAACCTAGGATTCCTAAAAAACTGTAATGCTGCAGCAAAACTTGCTCGCGGTGAATACATTTATTTCTTAAACAATGATACAGAAGTTAAACCTGGATATCTTTCATCACTTGTAAATATTTTGGACAATAATTCCTCAATCGGTATGACTGGTTCAAAACTTGTATTTGCAGATGGCACACTTCAAGAAGCAGGTGGTATAATTTGGAGCGATGGTGAAGGTGCTAACTATGGAAGAGGCGATGATCCAGATGATTTCAAATATAATTATGTAAAAGAAGTTGACTATATATCTGGTGCTGCAATTATGATTAGAAAAAATCTCTGGAATATAATCGGAGGTTTTGATGAAAGATATACACCGGCATACTGTGAAGATTCAGATTTGGCATTTGAAGTTAGAAAGTATGGATATAAAGTTGTATATCAACCACTCTCAGTCATAACACATTTTGAAGGCATAAGCAATGGCACTGATGAGAATAAAGAAGGAAGCATTAAGTCATATCAAGTTATAAATAAAGAAAAATTAAAAGAGAAATGGAAGGATGAACTTGTAAAACAATTCCCTCACACAGAAGTTTTGGATTTCTTTAGAGCGAGAGAGAGAGCAATTGGCAAAAAGACAATTCTATTTATAGACCACTATGTGCCAACTTGGGATAAGGATGCAGGTTCTAAGACAGTTTATTCTTATATGATGATGTTTAAGAAGATGGGATACTCTGTCAAATTCCTTGGCGATAACTTTATGCTCAATTCACCATATGGTGATATGCTCGAGCAAGCTGGTATAGAAGTTATATATGGAAATAATATTCAAGCAAATCTCTGGGGATATCTAAAAGATAATAAGAGAAGTTTTGATTTTGTATTTTTAAATCGTCCACACATTGCGATAAAGTATATTGATTTTATAAGACAAAATATGTATACAAAAATTATTTACTATGGACACGACCTTCACTACATGAGACTTCAAAGAGAATACGACTTAATGGGCGATGAGCCTGCACTCTATGAATTTAAATATTATAGAAATCTTGAATATTCACTTCTCTATAAGTCAGACATAAGTTACTATCCATCATATAAAGAAATTGAAGAGATAAAGAAAGTTGACGACACATTGAGAGTGAAGGCAATAAATGCATATATGTTTGACGAGAAGCCTATAGTGCATAGAGATTTTGAAAAGACTAGAGATATATTATTTGTAGGTGGCTTTAACCATGACCCAAATAAAGATGCTATAAGATGGCTCCATGAGAGCATCATGCCAAGAATAAAAGCGAGAAATAGCAATATAAACCTTGTAGTTGTAGGTTCAAATCCAACAGATGAGATAAAGAAAATATGTGAAGAGGGCGGATATATTTTAAAAGGATTTGTCTCTGATGAAGAACTTTTGAAACTCTACAATGGCACAAGAATAGTTGTCGCACCTCTAAGATATGGCGCAGGTATAAAAGGAAAAATCATAGAGGCGATGGCAAATGGTGCTGCCATAGTTACTACTAACTGTGGAGCAGAAGGTATAGTTGACGCACCATATTTCATGAAGATAGAAGATGACGCACTTGGATTTGCAAGTGAAGTTATAAAGTTATATGACAATGTGGAAGAATTAAAAAATCTATCTATAGAGACACAAAAAGTAATTAACAATAGATTCACCATGGAGGCAGCATGGAATATAATAAAGGATGATTTTGTATAATGCAGGCGATAATACTTTGCGGTGGACAGGGAACGAGACTTAGGTCAGTCATCGGAGAAACACAAAAGACGATGACGGAAGTCAATAACGAGCCGTTCTTAGTAAATGTAATTAAATATCTTAAGAGTTACAAAATTACGAATGTAATATTTGCAACTGGATACAAGAGCCATGAAGTGAGAAATTACTTTGGCGAAAAATATTTTTTTGGTGTGGAAGTTAATTACGCTGAAGAGAAGATAGCACTTGGGACAGGTGGTGCTATAAGAAACTGTCTCGATAAGATGAAATATGACTACGCTCTTGTGTTAAATGGTGATACTTTGTTTGAAGCAAATTTATTTAAGCTTGAAGAAAACTTTTTGAAATTAAATGCCGACATGAGTATAGCTTGTAAGGAAGTGAATGATAAAAGTAGATATGGCACAATTAAGATAGATTATAGTGGAGCAAGGTCAGGTGGCGACAAGGAGCACGGAGTTATAGTTTCCTTTGATGAAAAAGTGGAAGTAGAAGAGAATGATGAAAAAGATTTATTTATAAATGGTGGAATTTATATCATAAAAAAATCTTTGATAGAGACTATACCTCATGGTGTCAAGTCGTCACTTGAAAAAGATTTGATTCCTAAGTGGCTTAGTGAAGGAAAACTTATTGGTGGCGAAGTAAGTAGGGCATCATTCATTGACATCGGTACACCCGATAGCTTAAAAGAGTACAAAGAGAAACGCGAGGAATTGTAGGGGCGAACAAACCCGTAGGGGCGGATATCATCCGCTCGCATGTAGGGGCGAATGCTTGCAGAGCCCGCAAAAAACCGTAGGGGCGGATATCATCCGCCCGAATAATTATGAATAGAAGTTTAAAAATAAATCGAATAGTATCAATAGCACTCATGACCGCCGTCATCTGTGTCCTCTCACCATTTGCAATTGCGATACCAGTAAGTCCTGTGCCAATTTCACTCGCGACATTTGCTATATACTTGACAGTTATAATACTTGGCTGGGAAGATGGCACAATCAGTGTGCTTGTGTATGTGCTACTTGGATTCGCTGGAGCACCTGTGTTTACTGGATTTACAGGTGGAGCAGGAAAGGTGCTTGGGCCGACGGGGGGATATATAATTGGATATATTTTTCTAGCATTTATAGAGGGCGCATTTGTAGATGGGGCTCGCAAAGCTCGCCCGTACGAGGGAGGGCTCCGCAAGCGTTCGCCCCTACGATATGGCAATCGCCCGTACAAAGAAGGGCTCCGCAAGCGTTCGCCACTACAGAATTGTAGCCGCCCGTACGAGGAAACCGTAGGCGCGAGTTATACGAGCGCCACAATGCTAATTGGGATGGTGCTCGGCACAATTGTGCTATATGTCATTGGCACGATATGGCTCATGCGCCAAGTGGGACTCACTCTTGTGGCAGCACTTTCAGCAGGAGTGTTGCCGTTCATTGTTGGCGATATAGTGAAAATGATTGTAGCATTATTTGCAGGATCAAAAATTAGAAGTGCATTAGTGAAAAGTAATCTTATATAAATATGGAATTAAAGAAACAAAAAATTTTATTTTTAGACAGAGATGGAACCATTTGTTATGATGATGGTGCTTTTGGAAGTGAGAAGTTTTCTTATAAAGAAGTAATTGAAAAGACAAGACCACTTGAAGGTGTGAAAGAAAGTTTGAAGCTTGCAAAAGAAAAAGGATATATGCTAGTAGTAATTTCTAATCAGGCAGGAATTGCAAAAGGAAGATTTGATGAGTGCGACACACATTATAGCAATAAACTTTTGCAAAAAAAACTTGGTGGCATCATAGATGGATTTTATTACTGTCCACATCACACAAGTGGAAAAAATAATAAGGGCGTGATAGCAGAAAATGCAAAACTAGATTTGATTTTTCACTGTGACTGCAGGAAACCAGAAATTGGTATGTTCATCCAATGTGAAAATGATTTAAAAAATGGAAAGTTGCAATACATAGATGAAAATCTAATAGCCAATAAGACATCATATGAGTATGATAGAAATAAAATTTACAGAAGAGATGTCGATGCAGCCATAGTTGATAAAGAAAATTCGTATATGATAGGCGATAAATGGCTTGATGTACTTGCTGGAGAAAGGTATGGAGTAAATCCTATATTTGTGATGAGTGGAGAAGGTTTTGTAGAGTATAATCACAAAAAAGATAAACAAAAAGAGTTGCCAAAAAAGTATGAGATATATGATGATATAAATAAGTTTATAAAGGAGAGGCTATGATGTATATTGATGAGTTGTGTGAAAGAAAAGAAGGTCTTGCAGCAATTAAGTTTGATATTGTTAAAGCATTTGAAATTTTAAGAAACTGTTATAAAGCTGGAAATAAAGTTATGATTTGCGGCAATGGTGGTAGCGCAGCAGATGCTTCTCATATCACAGGAGAGCTCATGAAAGGCTTTAAGAAGAAAAGACCTATAGATGAAAAACTGGAAAAAGAGCTTAAGTCTGAGATTGAGAACTTTTACGATAAAAACAGCGATTTTTCGGCAAATGCGAAGTTTGATGAGATGAAAGATAGTCTAGAGCAGGGACTTCCTACTATAGATTTGACAAGTTTAGTTGGTCTAAACACAGCGTATGCAAATGATAAAAATGCAGACTATGTATTTGCAAATGGAGTTTTAGGATTTGGAAAACATGGAGATGTCTTAATCGCTATATCAACATCAGGAAACTCTAAAAATGTAGTCAATGCCGCTCTTGTTGCAAAAGCAAAAGGAGTGAAGGTGATTGCGCTTTCGGGAAGAGGCGGAGGAGTACTTAAAGATATTGCTGATGTAAATGTGATAGTGCCACTTGATGAGACTTATCTCATACAGGAAGAACACATATCAATTTATCACGCACTCTGTCTTGATATAGAAGAAGAATTTTTCTAAATAAGATTTTGATAGAGAGGTTGAATGACTGAAATGAAAATGATTTTAACAAAATTGAATAAAAGAATAGTACTTTTACTTCTATCTCTAAGTTTATTTTTTACAGCAGCATCATTTACATACGGATACTATGAAGACGATTATCCAGAAGTTGACAATGCATATTGGGAAGGTCATATAGCAAGATGGGATTCGTATGGTTATGCTACAAGATTTGAGGTAATACTTTATAGAAATGGACATAGGGTTACTATGCTTGAGACGAGTAGAGAAGAAATAAATCTTAGTCAGTACATACATAGAGGAAGTGGAGATTACTATTTTGAAGTGAGACCTTACAATAGACATACTGGCTGGGGAAATTGGACTTCGTCCGACACCATTTACATGGAAGGAAGATATTATGATAGGTATTACGATGATAGATATTATGATAGTAGATACCATGATTATTATTATGACGATAGATTTAATAATGATGTATCATATGCAAAAAATCCTGGACCACCTGTAAATAATCCTGTCCAAACTTGGCAAACACAAAACAATTCAAATATGATAACTCCAGGTAGTGGTAAGTCAAATGTCATAATGCCAGGAAGCAATCAACAGGTAGTAAATAATAATGTGGGAGCAAGTATAGCTGTAGCAAACAAACAAAATATAACTGTTTCTGCACCACAGGTTTTGAATCAACAGCCAAGCGGAGAAAACCCAATTGGAAAATTTGTGGAAGCATATGGCGTATGGTTTTTTATCTACAATAATGGAACACCGGCAACCAATGCTTGGGTGCAGTATAAAAATAAATGGTACTACATTGATATGAATGGAATAATGGCAGTAGGGCTCTATACGATAAATGGAATGACATATTATTTGCAATCTGATGGAAGCATGGCAGTTGGGACCTTTATTATAGATGGACTCACACATTATTTTGATAGTAATGGCACGATGATATACTAATATATGCAAATAACCAGTCTTTGGACTGGTTTTTTCTTGTATTTTACTACCTATGATGATAAAATAGACATAATTGGGATTTGTCTGCGGGCAAATTAGTTTTTGTATCCAAAAAATGCACTTGGAGGTTTTATGGAATTATATGGTGTTTCAAAAGACCAGATCTTCCTATTTAATAATGGTGAAGATTACGAGTCTTACAATATTTTTGGTGCCCATAAAGTACAACATGATGGAAAAGACGGAGTTAGATTTTTAGTGTATGCTCCAAATGCAGTTAAAGTTTTTGTTGTCGGAGATTTTAATGACTGGAAGAAATCTGAAGTTGGAGAGATGCAAAAAATTGACGACACTGGTTGTTGGATTGCATTTATAGAAGGACTGAAAGAAAATGATATTTATAAATATTTGATTACTACATCTGAGTATAGAGACATATATAAAGCGGATCCTTATGCATTTTTTGCTGAGGTGAGACCAAACACTGCTTCAAAGATTTTTGACCTCGAAGGTTTTAAATGGACTGATAAAAAATTTATAGAAGAGAGAAACAAGGATTTACATTTCAATCTTCCAAAAAATATTTATGAGATGCATTTCGGTTCATTTATGCAGCACAACACCGGTATCTGGAGAAATAAACCAGATGATGTGCCTATAGAAGATTTTTTGACTTACAGAGAACTTGCTGAGTCACTCGTAAATTATATAAAAGAGATGGGATACACTCATATAGAAGTTATGCCTTTAAATGAACATCCTTACGATGGCTCTTGGGGATATCAGGCGACAGGATATTTTGCAATCACATCTCGCTATGGCAATCCAAAAGATTTTATGTATTTTGTAAATGAGTGTCATAAGAATAATATCTTTGTGATACTTGATTGGGTGCCTGGACATTTCTGTATGGACGAACACGGACTTAGATATTTTGATGGCGGAAGAGTGTATGATGGTAAAGAACATAAACACTGGGGCACTATGACATTTAATTACAATAATAAAGAAGTTCTGTCATTTTTAAATTCATCTGCAATGTTTTTACTTGATAAGTATCACATAGACGGCATTCGCTTTGACGGTGTATCAAGTATGCTCTATCTAAATTACGGTGTTGACAATCCAAGCGAAAGAGTTTTCAACAAATATGGCGATGAAGGAAATCTTGAAGCAATCGCATTTATCCAAAATCTAAATAAAATAATCGGTGAAAAATATAAAGGTGTCATAACTATAGCAGAAGAATCTACTGCATGGCCAAATGTCACAAAGCCAGCAGATATTGGCGGACTCGGATTTCATTATAAATGGGATATGGGTTGGATGCACGACACTTTAAATTATCTAAAATCTGATTTCCCTTATAGAGAACAAAATCATAATATGCTCACATTTTCTATGTCTTACGCAGAGGCAGAGAATTATGTGTTGTCGTTAAGTCATGATGAAGTGGTTCACGGAAAAGCTTCTATAATCAATAAAATGCCAGGTGACTATGATGAGAAGTTTGCGCAGATAAAAACTTTACTTGTATATCAACTTACGAGAACTGGAGCAGCACTTAATTTCATGGGAAATGAGTTACCTGAGTTTATAGAGTGGAGATACTATGAAGGTCTTGAGTGGTTTCTTCTTGACATTGACAAACATAAAAAACATCACGAGTTTGTAAAGATGATGAATCATCTTTATCTAAAAGAGAAATCATTTTATGAGAAAGACCAGGTTGTGTGGGAAGGCTTTAACTGGATAGATGCAGGTAATGCAAAACAGCATATATTCATATATGAGAGAATCGCGCTCGACCCAGATGATAGATGTATAGTTATACTCAATTTTGGAAAAGATGAAATAGAGAATTTTAAACTTGGTGTAAATGTAGCTGGAAAGTATGAAGAGATAGTTAATTCAAATGAGACAAAATGGGGCGGCACAGGAACTTGCATCAATGACAAAGTGATTGAAAGTAAAGCTATCGAAGTAGAAGAAGATGAGGAAGAAGCAAAGAGTGTAGAAAAGAGTACAGAAAAAGAATTAGACGAGAATAGTAAGAAGGTGCACGGAAAAGATAATTATATAGAAATTAAGATTCCAAAACTTTCTGCGGTGATACTTAAACTTAAGTCAAGAGCTAAAGAGAAACCAAAAGTAATTAAGAAAACAAAAGCAACAATAAAAGAGAAGATAGTAGGTGCGAACGCTTGTCGGAACCCGAAGAAGAAACCGAGTCAATCGTAGGGGACGACATCTTGTCGTCCCGCGACGATAAAATATAAGAGGGGTAATAACCAATGGATTTTAGTAAAAAAAATTTTGTAGAAGATTTTAAGAATTATGCAAAGAGAGTGCATGGAAAGGAAGCAGAAATCCTTTCTGTGAGAGAGGCATATGAGACACTTTGCCATATGCTTATATCTGTAGCAAAACAAAAAAGGTCGGAAATTGTCAAAGAAAGTTTTAGCAAGAAAGAAAAAGAGATTTATTATTTTTCTATGGAGTTTTTGATTGGCAGACTCTTAAAAGAGTATCTTGTGAATTTTAATTTACTTGATAAAGTTCGTGATGGCATGACTAAACTTGGATTTGACTTGGAAGAAATCTTTGACCAAGAGGCAGACCCAGGTCTTGGAAATGGTGGTTTAGGGCGTCTTGCAGCTTGCTTTATGGATTCACTAGCATCTCTTGGCATAAATGCCATGGGCATGGGACTCAGATATAGGTTTGGACTTTTCAAACAAAAGATAGTGGATGGTGAACAAGTCGAATTACCTGATAACTGGCTACTTGATGCTTATCCATTTGAAGATAGAAGAAATGATAGAGTGCAGATGGTTAAACTTGGTGGAGTAGTTGACAGAGAATGGGTTGATGGTAATTTTAAATTTCATTATAGAGATTATAGAGAGGTGCGTGCTATACCTTATGATATACCTATAGTTGGATATGGCTGTGACCATGTAAATACTCTGCGCCTTTGGTATGCAACTCCAAAAGATGAAAAGTTTGATCTTGATGCATTTAATAATGGAGACTATTCTACTGCAGTTAAACATAGAAATGAGATAGAGGCGATAACTGCTATACTCTATCCTGACGATAGAAATGCAGTAGGAAAGAGACTTAGACTTGAACAAGAGTATCTTCTTGTGTCGGCTGGTATACAGGATATAGTAAGAAGATTTGTCAAAGGACATGGAACTAATGCTTGGGATGAATTTCCACATCAGGTTGCAATTCATATCAATGATACTCATCCTACTATGTGCATACCTGAACTTATGAGAATTCTCATAGATGAACACGGTTTGGGTTGGGATCAAGCGTATGATATTACTACACATACTATTGCATATACCAATCATACCGTTATGCCTGAAGCACTTGAAAAATGGCCTATTGAACTTATGATTAAAGTTGTGCCACGTATTTACATGATTATAGAAGAAATCAATAGAAGATTTTTTGAGAAACTTGATAAAGAGGCAGGATATGCTGTCCCAAGAACTGCAAGAAACTCTATACTCTTTGATGGGCATGTCAATATGCCAGTTTTATCAGTTATATGTAGCCATCATGTAAATGGCGTTGCTGCTATTCACTCAGAGATTATAAAGAAAGAAACTTTACATGAAATTTATAAACTTATGCCTGAAAAATTCTGCAACAAGACAAATGGTGTAAGTTTTAGAAGATTCTTGTTATCTGCAAATGAAGGACTCACTAATTTGTTGACTGATACTATAGGAAAAGATTTTAAGAAGGATGCTTCAAAGCTTGAAAAGTTCCTTGACTATAAAGATGATGACAGAGTGCTTGATGAACTTTCAAAAATAAAATACCAAAACAAAATTAATCTTGCTAAGTATATAAAAGAACGTAATGGAATAGACGTAGACCCTAATTCAATCTTTGATGTGCAGGTAAAGAGAATTCACGCATACAAGAGACAGCTCTTGTTTATGTTTAAGATTTTGAATACTTATAATGGAATTAAAAATGGTTCGCTTAACAATGTGCACCCACAGACATTTATTATGTCGGGTAAGGCAGCTGGAAGTTATGCATTTGCAAAAAAGACAATCAAACTCTACAACACAATTGCAGATTTGATTAACAATGACCCAGCTGTAAAAGATATATTAAAAGTTGTGTTCATCGAAAACTTCTGCGTAACAAATGGCGAGATAATTTATCCAGCAGCAGATATAAGTGAACAAATTTCGCTCGCGGGAAAAGAAGCATCTGGAACTGGAAATATGAAGTTTATGTTCAATGGCGCTGTTACACTTGGCACTATGGATGGTGCAAATGTGGAAATTTACAATTTAGTTGGAGAAGACAACATAAAGATTTTCGGACTCAGAGAAGATGAAGTTCAAAAAGTTCGTCAAGCAGGTTACTTCCCAGCAAAGATTGCAGATGAAGATCCTAGAGTAGGCGCTATAAGAAATCAATTGCTTGGAAAAATTACTCCAACAAATAAAGTTGGTTTCTTTGATATCTATGATGAGTTATTTAAGTTTGGCGACCAATATATGGTTGTAAAAGATTTTGATGACTATATAAGAAAGTCAAATGAGATGATAGATATGTATCGCGACAGAAGAAAGTTTAATCAAGTTTCACTTGTAAATATTGCGAAGGCAGGTTACTTCTCATCTGATAGAACTATTAAGGAATACTATGAGGAGATTTGGAAATAGGGCTCGCAAAGCTCGCCCATACAGTTGGTGAGTTTGCCCATACAAATTGTAGGCGCGAGTTACACGAGCGCCATTTAGGAGGAGAGTTATGCAAAAAAAGGAATGTATTGCAATGCTACTTGCCGGTGGACAGGGAAGTAGACTAAAAGCACTTACGAAGAGAATTGCAAAACCTGCAGTATCTTTTGGTGGTAAGTATCGAATTATTGATTTTGCTCTATCAAATTGTATTAATAGCGATATAAATACCGTCGGCATTTTAACTCAGTATAAACCATATTTGCTCAACTCCTATATAGGAAATGGTGAAGGTTGGGATCTTGATGGATTAAATGGTCAGGTAAGCTTACTTCCACCTTATTTCACGGAAGAAGGTGGCTCTTGGTATAATGGTACTGCTGATGCCATATTTAAAAACATTGACTTTATAGATGAGCAGAATCCAGAGTATGTGCTCATACTTTCTGGTGACCATTTGTATAAGATGGATTACAATGATATGCTTCAGTATCACAAAAATACTAAAGCAGATCTTACAGTGTCAGTTATCAATGTATCACTTGAAGAGGCAAGTCGTTTTGGAATAATGTCGGTTGATAAAGATTTGCAGATTACAAAGTTTACTGAGAAACCAAAAAAACCAGACAGCACTTTAGCTTCTATGGGTATATATATATTTACTTGGTCAGTACTTAGAAAGGCACTTATAGAAGATAGTACAGATAAAAAGAGCGAGCACGACTTTGGAAAAAATATAATTCCAAATCTCTTGGCAGAAAATAAAAAACTTCTCGCATATGAGTTTAAAGGTTATTGGAAAGATATCGGAACTCTTGATAGTTATTATGAAGCAAATATGGATTTACTTAAAGAGAATCCAAGTATAGATATTTTTGATAGAGATATGAGAGTTTATTCAAACTCAAACATATCACCACCACAGTATGTCGGAGCAGATGGAAAAGTTGATCAAAGTCTCATAAGCAATGGTTGCTTAATTGAAGGAAAGGTTACAAGATCAATTTTGTCAACGCATGTCACAGTGGAAAGAGGTGCAGAGGTAATCGATTCAATTTTACTTCCAAATGTAGTAGTAAAGGCTGGTGCTAAAGTTGTGAAGGCAATAGTTGGTGAAGGCAGCGTAATATCAGAAAAGGCAAAGCTTGGGTCGTCAGCTAAAAATGCAGAAATAGCTTTAATCGGCGACAACGAAGTATACAAATAAATGGGGCTCGCAGAGCTCGCCCGTACGATGTAGGGGCGAATGCTTGCAGAGCTCGTTATAAAATGTAGGGGCGAATGCTTGCAGAGCCAGTCATAAAATGTAGGGGCGAATGCTTGCAGAGCCAGTCATAAAATGTAGGGGCGAATGCTCGCAGAGCCCTCGTAGGCGCGAGTTTTACGAGCGCAAAAAGGAGAGAATATGGGAAAATTAGCAGGTTTAATATCAACAAATTATAATAGTACAAAGTTTGGCAAACTCACTGCACATAGACCAATAGCATCCATACCATTTGGAAGCAGATATAGAATGATAGATTTCCCACTATCAAATATGGTGAATAGTGGAATCACTCAAGTGGGACTTATCACACCGCATATATATAGAAGTATAATGGACCACCTTGGTTCAGGAAAAGATTTTGGTCTCTCAAGAAAGAATGGCGGACTATTTATCTTGCCTGGTTCAACCTATGGATATGACCTTGGCAAAGGTAAATTCTCTATAAGAGATTGCTGTGGCAATATGCAATTCTTTACTAAGACAAAATTTGATCGTCTTGTGCTTTCAACTTGTAGTAAGATATACAATATTGATTTCCGTGATGTAGAAAAAGTTCATATAGAGAAGGATGCAAATATAACTTTCGTGTATCAAAAAAATGCAGTTGGTGATGAAGGTGACTGTGTACTTGATTTTGATGACAGAGGAAAAGTAAAAGGTATAAGAAGACTTAAGAAGAAAGAAAAGAAAGTAAATCTCTATCTTGACGGAACTATCATAGAAAAAAATACTATGATTAAAATTCTCGACTGGTATAAAGATTATAGTTATATGGATGTGATGGATGCGGTGGCAGAAAACATCAATAGACTTTCTATCGCGACTTATGAATTCACTGGCTTTGCAAGAGCGATAAGCAGTGTGCAAGATTATATGGAAGTGTCAAAGGAACTTTTAAATGAAGATGTAATGAAAGAATTATTTATGAGCGATAGATTAATTCACACAAAGATTCACGATGCACCTCCTGTTAAATATTTTGATATGGCAAAAGTAAAAAATGCACTTGTAGGAACAGGTTCTATAATAAAAGGTCAAATTGAAAACTCTATAATCTTCCGTGATGTTATTATAGAAGAAGGCGCTAAGATAAAAAATGCAGTTATAATGCAGAAATGTCGTATAGGAAAGAAGGCAGTTATAGAAGATGCTATAATTGAAAAAACAGTTGTGATTGATGATGGAGAAGTACATAAGGGTACAGAAAAGAAGCCAGCGATTATTTCAAATGACTAGGAGATAGAGATGAGTAAAGATGTGAAAAGAGAGGTCTCGTACAACTCGCCCGTACAAAAGGGCTCGTACAACTCGCCCGTACAAGAGGGCTCGTATAACTCGCCCGTACAAGAAGTGGATAAACCCGTAGAGGCGAAGCTGAGCGAGCCCGCCACCCCAGAGGTAAAAGTTCTCTTCGCCGCATTTGAAGCTGCACCATTTATAAAGACAGGCGGCCTTGGCGATGTAGCAGGTGCTTTACCAAGATATTTAAATGACATAGGTGTAGAGACAAGACTTATAATGCCACTTTTTTCTTCTATAAAAGATGAATATAGAAAAAATATGAAAAAAATTTCAGAGTTCTATGTTCCTTTTAGTTGGAGAAATCAGTATCTTGGTTTGTATGAACTTAAGCATGGAAATACTATAGTTTATTTCCTTGACAATGAATATTATTTTAAGAGAGAGAGAGCTTACGGATATTTTGATGATGGTGAGAGAATAGCATTTTTCTCAAAGGCACTTCTTGAGGCACTTATCTATATGGATTTTGAACCAGAGATTTTACATCTAAACGATTGGCACACGGCACTTTCTGCAGTATACCTTCGCGAGATGTATCAGGCATTAGAAAAATTTAGAAAACTTAAAACAGTTTTCACAGTGCACAATCTTAAGTTCCAAGGAAAGTTTGATCCAAAGATGTTGCAAGACCCACTTGACCTTGAAAGATATCCAAATGCAAAAAGACAACTTTTACAAAAAGATGCAGTGAATTTCATGATGGGTGCTCTAAATTATGCAGATTGCTTAACTACTGTAAGCCCTACTTATGCAGATGAAGTAAAAAATTCTTTTTTCGGTGAAGGTCTTGAAGAAATATTTAATAGAAGGGCAAGTATATTTAGAGGAATTGTAAATGGAATCGACTATGATGTTTACAATCCAAAGACTGACAAAAATCTTTTTATGAATTATGATATAAATACTTTGCCACTTAAAAAGAAAAATAAAATAGGCCTTCAAAGAGAGTTGGCTTTAGAAGAAAATGAAAATGCATGCGTCATAGGACTTGTAAGCCGTCTCACTGACCAAAAGGGGATGGACTTACTCACTGCTATATTTGAAGAGATGATTAATTTTAGAGGAGTGCAGTTTGTCCTACTTGGACAGGGTGATAGAAGATACGAAGATTCATTTAGATATTTTGAAAATAAATATAAGGGAAGAGTTTCATCAAGTATTTATTTCTCTGAGGAGAGATCGAGAAGAATATATGCAACATCAGATTTATTTTTAGTGCCAAGTATTTTTGAGCCATGTGGATTAAGTCAACTTATAGCCATGAGATATTTATCTCTTCCTATAGTTAGAAAGACTGGTGGACTTAAAGATACAGTTATTCCTTACAACAAGTTCACAAAAGAGGGAACAGGTTTTGCTTTCCAAAATATAAATGCGCACGAGTTACTTTTTACTATAAAAGAGGCAGTGTCACTCTATTATGATGATTATGACACATTTGAGTTGTTGATAAAAAATGCGAGCAAAAAAGATTATTCGTGGGTGAATTCGGCGAAAGAATACAAGAAGTTATATAAAGAAGTGGCTGGCGTGTAGGGGCGAATGCTTGCAGAGCCCTTGTATGGGCGGACATTCTGTCCGCCCATAAGAAGGAGAGGCATATGAAAGTATATTTTAATTCAAGAGATGAGTTTTATCGACATCCTTTTGGTGCAGTTAGGACTGGCACAGAAGTGACATTTAGACTTAAGGTTATAGATCACATCAAAGGCCTTAAATGTTATATTGCGATGTGGCAGGATGACAACAAACTTCCTGAGATTGAGATGGAAAAAGAATCAGAAGAGAACAATGTAGTCATTTATGTTGCAAAGTTCAAAACTCCAAAGGACCCTGCTCTCATATGGTATCATTTTATCTTACAAAGCTTTGATGAAAAGTTTTTCTATTCAAATAATGACTTGCAGTCAGGTGGAGAAGGAAAACTAGTTGACAATAGCCCAAAAAGTTATCAGCTTACTGTCTTTAAAGATGACAAGACACCAGCTTGGTTTAAAGAGGGAATAGTATATCAAATTTTCCCAGATAGATTTAATCGTGGTGAAGACTATGAAGAGAGAAAAGCAAATACATTGAAGAGAATAGAGGGAAAGAATCATGGAAAGACTTTTGTAGATGACTGGTATAAGGACCCAGAGTACAAAAGAGATGAGAATGGTGGTGTGTATGAATTTGAGTTTTATGGAGGCACACTACAAGGTATAGAAGAAAAATTACCTTATCTAAAATCACTTGGTGTCACTTGCATTTACTTAAATCCTATATTTGAAGCAAGAAGCAATCACAGATATGATACAGGCGATTATATGAAGATAGATTCATTTCTTGGAGATGACAAGAGTTTCAAATCACTTGTAAGTGCAGCAAAAAAAGAAGGTATAGGCATAATGCTTGATGGAGTATTTAGTCATCAGGGTGCAGACTCAATTTATTTCAATAAGTTTAGTAATTATGATAGTGTTGGTGCATATAATAGTGAAAATTCAAAATACTATCCTTGGTATAATTTTATAAAGTTCCCTGACCAATATGAAAGCTGGTGGGGAGTATCTGATCTTCCTGAAGTAAAAGAGATGTATCCAACTTATCTTGAATTCATTTGTAAGGGTTTGAATTCTGTGATTAAGCATTGGATGAGAACCGGTATAGTTGGATTTAGACTTGATGTAGCTGATGAACTTCCTGATGAGTTTATAGTGGAAGTTAGAAAGGCTATGGATAAGGTCAATAAGGACAGCATACTTGTTGGTGAAGTGTGGGAAGATGCTACAAATAAAGTTTCATATGATGAGAATAGAAAATATTTTATAAATGCTTCACTCAAATCAATTATGAATTATCCTTTTATGGAGAGTGTTATTAACTTCATGGGGGGACAGATATCTGCTTATGAACTTTCAGAATTTTTTTATAAGCAAATAGAAAATTATCCAGAAATGTATTTTAACTCTAACCTCAACTTAATTGATGGACACGACAGAGTGAGAGTTATAACAAAACTTTCTGACTCAAGAGATGTAAATGATGTAAGTGAAGAGGAAAAGAAGAATCATACTATAGATAGAGATAAGTACTTGCTTGCTGTAAGTAGACTTAAAGCTTTGTCAGTTATCCAATACACAGTTCCAGGAACTCCACTTCTATATTATGGTGATGAAGTAGGAGTTTATGGTTACAATGATCCATACAACAGGAAACCATATCCATGGGGTAAGGAAGACACTGAGCTCTGTTCTCATTATGTGGCACTTGGAGATATGAGAAAAAAATCAAAAGTATTTGGCGAAGGTACATTCAAAACTCTTTTTACTGGCACACACACATTTGCCTATGAGAGGGCGACTAAGGATGAAAAGATAGTAGTGATAGTAAATAGAGGTATCTTCTACAACGAGGGTGAGCATGTGGTTATAGATATAAGAGGTAGAGAGGCAGAAGACTTGCTGAGTGGTGAGAAGATAGAGATGATTGATAATAAATTAGTAGTAGATATGAATCCACTGGGATACAAGGTGTTAAGAATAATGTAGGGGCGAACGCTTGCGGAGCCCTCGTAGGCGCGAGTTGCACGAGCGCAAAATAGGGCTCGCAGAGCTCGCCCGTACGGTGTAGGGGCGGATATCATCCACCCGAACGTAAATATAAATATCAGAAGGAAAAAATAATGAAAAAGAATCAGAAATTCAACTTAAAAAAATTTTACATAGGAGTGGATGTCGGAGGCACCACGATTAAGTTTGGCATTTTTGATGGAAATAAAAAATTTATAGATCAGTTTGCTGTAGAAACTGAGTTTAGAGAGAAGAATGCAGAGAAAGCAATAGCGAATGATATGCTTAATGCCATTGAGAAATATTGTGATGATAATGAATATGGCGTGACCAAGTCAAAAATAGCAGGTATTGGTTATGCAATACCGGGACCAGTAGTCAATAACCAGGTTTTAAGAGCAGTGAATATCAACTGGAAGAAAAAATATGATTTGGTTAAAGAAACTAAAAAAAGAATTGGCAATAAAGTTAATGTAAGAGTTTATAATGATGCAAATGCAGCAGCACTTGGAGAGTACCAAAAGACACTTAGAAGTAAATATAAGTCAATCTGTCTTATGACTCTTGGCACAGCGGTGGGAATTGGTATAATTATAAATGGTAAACTTATAGAAGGAAAGAGTGGTGTAGCAGGAGAGCTTTCACATCTAAAAGTTGATTTTTCAGAAAATGCAATGAAATGTAATTGTGGAAATACAGGTTGTCTTGAAACTGTGACTGGTGGTAGAGGTATAGCAAATGTATACAATAGAATGTACAATACAGACACTGCTCATGGTGCTCAAGATGTTATAAGGCGAGCTAAAGAAGGAGAAGAAAAATCACTTGTAGCACTTGAAAAATCACTTGACTATCTTAGTATGGTTATATCTATTATCATGCTTGTGTATGAACCAGAGATTATACTTATAGGTGGTGGTGTATCAAATGAAGGTACATTTATCACAGATATTATTATGAAACATCTAAAAGAAAAAGTATTTATCACAAAGACATTTCCTAAAATAATGATTGCTAAATTAAAGAACAAAGCTGGATTTTATGGAGCAGTGTCTGAGTTATAGTGAATAATAATATTGATGGGTAATAGCAATAAAAAATATATTAAGTCTTTTGATGCACTAAGAGTCGTAGCGCTTCTTGGTGTATTTTTATACCATTTAATGCCAAATTTTGTGCCAAGTGGATATCTTGGGGTGGTAATATTTTTTGTACTCGCGGGATTTCTCACAATTAAGCAGGTGGCGGATGGCGGGCGGATGATATCCGCCTATCCGAGGGCTCCGCAAGCGTTTGCCCCTACGAATATGGCATTCGCCCCTACAAAGGGCTTGCATAGCTCGCCCGTACAATCACAGAGCGTAGGCGCGAGTTGCACGAGCGCTACTGGTTTGTCGATTGCAAAAATACGAGACAAGATACTCAAATTATATCCGGCACTTCTATTTACAATTATAATTGTGACTGTCTGCATGTGTTATTACTTTAGCAACTTTCATATACAGTATCCTGTAGATGCTGTAAGTAGTGCACTTTCTTTTAATAACTACGCGCAGATTTTAAGAAATGAATCTTACTTTGAGGCTATGAATAGTATAAAGCCTCTTACACATATATGGGCATTGTCGCTTGAGTTTCAATTTTATGTTGCTTTTTTCTTGTTAGTACTTCCATTTTATAAAAAAGAGAATAAAAACAAATATCTTGTTGCATTTTCTATATTGACAATCCTTTCATTAGCCCTTTCAATTTATCTTGTATTAAATGGCGCAAACCTCACGAGAATTTATTATGGATTTGATTCAAGGCTTGCCACATTTTTGATTGGAGCAATCTCTGCTCTTGTGGCAGATGACATATACGAGTGTATGAAAAAAGCTCCAGCATTTGTGAAGATGCTTGAAGTGGTATTGTCACTTATTATAATTTATGCGATGGTGGTGTCATTTGGTACGGACCAGGAAGTAATTGGAATCATAATTGTGTATTCGTTTTTATGTGGCATATTAATTTTATTGTTATATTGCGATGATAGGGCTCTGCAAGCATTCGCCACTACGAAGTCAGCATTCGCCCCTACAAAGGGCTCGCATAGCTCGCCCGTACAATCACAGAGCGTAGGCGCGAGTTGCACGAGCGCAAGCAAGGTATTCGCCCCTACAAAGGGCCCGCATAGCTCGCCCGTACAATCACAGAGCGTAAGCGCGAGTTGCACGAGCGCAAGCAAGGTATCTGCCATTACGGAAGTAATTATTAAGAGAAGTTATATAATTTATCTCGTGCACTATCCGATAATTATTTTCTCAAATAGATTTTTGGCACATGCAACAAACATAAATATGAAACTGTACTTCCTTACGATAATTGTAGTTGTACTGATAGTGACGGAAATCATATATAGACTTACACAGATTTTATTTTTTAAACATGGCGATAAAAAACTTTCTGCAGTTTTAATCATATCTATGTTGATTGCTGTGCTTGCAAGTGCAGTTTTGATAAATCATATGACAGTTAAAGCTCCAAAGTCTGATGACAAAAATGACACGACTTGGCTTACAAGCACAACAGAAAATGAAATGCTTAAACAGTTTAGTGGTGAAAGCGAAGAAGATTTGTATGAAAAGATAATAAATAACCCAGCAAATGTCATAGTTGCTACAGAGTCTGAGGTTCCACAAGAAGAAGTTGATCCAGAAGGAATATATGATGAAGAGGGCAAATTACTTGCAACTAAAGAAGAACTTAATTCGTATCAAATTCAGACAGTTTTTAGTAGGATAAATAAAGTTAATGCTTTAATTGGTGGAGATGCAACTCTTACTAGAGAAGAATTTTTAAAGAATAGAAATATGAAAATATCTTTCATAGGAGATTCAGTCACTCAAGGTTCAAGAGGTTCTCTGTCAGTTTACTTCCCAAATGCAATTATAAATGCAGAAGGAAACAGGCAGTTAAGAAAAGCACTTCCAATTTTCTATGAGATGAAAGAAAAGGGAGAACTCGGAGACATAGTTGTAGTGGCGCTTGGCACAAATTCCGACAAAGAGATAAGAGTTGATGTGCTTGAAGAAATATATGAAAATCTTGATGATAGACTCATGATTATATTGACAGTTGCCATACCTTATGTAGTTGTGGAACAGCAGAGAAATGCAGCCCTAAGAAAATTTGCTGACACCCATGACAACTGTCATCTTGCCGACTGGTATAGCACGATGAAACCGCATAAAGAATACTTTATAGGCGACGACACTCATCCACAGGGACTTGGTACAGATGTGTATGCGCAGCTCATATTTAAGACAGCTATAGAGAGTCTTGAGTGGAGAAAAAGCGGCAATGAATGGCAGTATTTTGGCAGTGGCGACAAGATGAAGTTTGCAGTTGAGATAGAAAAAAACATTGGTGACACTATAGAGTTTGGCTCATACTATATAAATGATTCTGACAAGAAGGAACCAATTGAGTGGATTATTATCGATAAGAATGAAGAGATAAAGACAGAACTACTCATATCAAAGTATGCACTGGAGAGAAAAAAGTATAATGATGTTTACGCAAGCACAACTTGGCAGAAGAGTGATATTAGAAAATGGTTAAACAGTGAGTTCTATAGTGAAGCATTTGAAAATGTAGGTGTAAAGTTTATGTTGAGTAGTCCTGTAGACAATCACAAAAACCCTGACTACAAAACCGCAGAAGCAAATGTAACTTATGATAAAGTATTCTTACCATCGTATGATGAGATAAAAAAATATATTAAAGATGATCAACTAAGATGCAAACCAACTAAACATTTTAAAGATGTCGGAGGTTTTGTAGACAAATATGGTCATGTGGATTGGTGGTCAAGGACTGCTGGTGATGCAGACAACCATGTATTGTATGTATCATCAGATGGTGACATAGAGATGAAGGGAGATTATGTAACTACTGACGATTTCGCAGTAAGACCTATGATAAGGGTGACATATAAATGATAATAAAAAAAATAAAAAATCAAATTAAGAAAAAATTTTTTTTCGCATTCACTTTTATCTTGTGTGCAGTTTGCTTTTCTTGTTCTAAAAATTCTGAAGTAGTGATAAGTGAAAGTAACGAAGTTACTGAAGTTAGTAATACAACATTAAGTGAGACAATATCAGCAGAGGCTGAAGTATCATTTGTGATGGAGAGTATAGATTTATCAGATGTGAGCGGAGACCAATATAGAAATACACTTTCAAAAGTTGATGAGTTAAATCACAGAATTGGAAAAGATATATACGTGACTAAAGAGGATTACTTTAATTATAAAGATATAAAGGTGTCGATAATAGGTGATTCAATTTCAGATTTGTCAAAAACATATCTAAATAGATTTTTTAAAAACTTGACGCAAGATTCTGTATCTGGAAGAGAGATGGAGTTGGGGATAGTAGCATTTGATGCGATGAAAGAGATAGATAGAGTCGGAGATATAATGATTCTCTCGCTTGGTAATAATGCGATGAAAGGTATAGATGTAGAAGTGCTAGAACACGTATACCAGGGGATGGAGGGTAGACCGCTCATAATTCCCACTATAGTTATGCCGTATGTGGGCCAGGAGCGAAATAGGAACAGAGATTTGGTAAATTTTGCTAAAAATCACGATAATTGCTATATAGCTGACTGGAACAAGATAGCTAGGATGAGTGACACATTTATAATAGAAGATGGGGTACACCCGACTGGGGATGGTAGTGCTGCCTATGCGCAGTTGCTATTTAAAACAGTGGTTGATATAGTTAAAGAATAAGGGCTTGACCCTTATTTTTTTGAGATATTTGTCATTTTTATATATTTTAGGCATTTTTGTATAATTTATGCATAAATTTCTGTTTTTGCGCAAAATGTTTAATTATTAATAATATATTAGGATTTTGTATAAATGTTGAATAATCAAGATTTTTTTAGTACACTCATAATAATAATTAGAATGTGCATACTATGTGCATTCTGTTTATTTGTGTTGCATTTTTGTGGAGGGCAAAGCAAAAGTGTTATTTTTGGTTTCAATGAAACCAAATAAATATTGGAGGTAAAAATGTTTTCACTCAACAAAAGGTTTATAGCGGGCATAAAAAATTAACACAAAAAAGAAGAGATAAGAATAATGATAGAAAAGATATCAAAAAGCATTATAAATACAACGAGTGAAGCATTTAAGTATGTGAGAAATATTATTATTAATGCTGCGCAATTCGTTTTAAAAAATGTAAAAAATATTTTGATATGGGCTTTTCTTACTGCAATATCAATAGGTGCAGTGACATATATAGTAAATATACCCATAGACTATGAAATAAATTTAATGGCTGAACACAAAGATTATATTGTGAATAAAAGGTCTTTAAAAATACATATAGAAGAATGTCATAGTGTATCAAGAATGAGCGAAAGAAATAAGCTTCAAACAAATAACTCACTAGAAAACTTGTTAAATGATGGATATTTCATATGTAATAGATGTAAGGCAGGTGTTAAAAGAAAAAATGAATTTATTGCAAGTTCGTTGGAGAGTATTGAAAATGTTTTATTTGGAAGTGAAGACATTACACTTAGAACATACGATGAATACATAAAATCGATTGATGAAATGGGCAAATGGTATGTGGAGCATATAGCAACATACGAAACAAAACCAGATGAGGATGCAACTAAAACCGCAAAAGAGTATTACAAAAACAACAAAATAAAGAGAAGAGGGAATATATGTTTGTATCCTTGTGAAAACTTAAAAGATTGTGCAGGAGAATATACGAAAGCTGGAGATGACTGTGTAAGATTCATTTTCTCTTGCTTAAACAATATGGATAAAAATTTTATAAATGTATTATCAAAAAATTCTAAATATAAATGGAGTTCAATTAATAGCAGTAGGTTAAATAATAAAAAAGATTAATTGCAACATGAAATGACAAATATGGGATTTGAAATTTATGATGTAAGGCCAGAAAAAGTTGATATAAACGGAGATAAATACTTTGAATTTGAAATACTACCAATAGACAAAAATTTTAAGCTACAAAAGGGTGACATTCTTTCACGAGATGGGCATGTGCATATATATTTAAGTGATGAAGTGAACTTCGGATGGGGAAAAGTTAATAATATGTACCCACAAAAAACATCAACATATATAGATGCTTCAACAAAAAACATAATTTGTAGCGGTGAGCAATTTAATAGAGTATATAGATATATTGGAGAGAATTAGGAGGTAAAAAATATGAATAAAACATCAAAAGTGATTATAGCATTTTTTGTATTAATATTTTTATCATCAAGTTACATGTTGTTAAAAGGTCATCATGAGGAGCACAAGTTTGATGTAAACAGAATACCAGCGAGAGAAACATATGATTATAGCTCAACACTTAGATGCTTTTTTGAAAAGTGGAATATTAATATATTGCCATTATCTGAAAACTTTAGAAAAAAATACAAAAATAAATTTGATATAACGGAATATGCAGGAAGATTTGTGAGATATGGAGCGGGTTCAGTCATGGAAAATGGTAAAAAATTGATATTAATTTCTTATGACACACAATCACTTTTGGACTTTGATGATTCAGAAAGTGTGCAGCACGATTTATATTTTAAATATAAAATAACTGATGACGGTTTGTTAGATGATGTGGAGTTTGTGAGAATGGAAAAGCGAAATCCAATGTCTGGTAGAATTATAGAAGAATAGTAGGGCGAGTTTCACGAGCCTGAGAAAGAATTGTAAGGGCGAGCTATGCGAGCCCGGGGAGAAAAGCATGAGTGCAAATGTATTAGAAATCAACAACATACTTAACGATTTTGATGAACAGCAAGTTGTTCAAGTTTTAGAGTATGCGAGAAGTTTGTTAAAGACAAAAAACAAAAAAGCAAATAAGGTAAATGAAGATAAATATAAGTTCTTTTGGGAAATGCGAGAGGAACTTAAAGGAAGAGGCTTGCAAGGAATGACAATAGAAGAAATAAATGAAGAGATAGCTGCTGCAAGAAGAGAGAGGAAACTGAAAAATGCGAATTAAAGCAGTTATAGATACAAATGTGTTAGTAGCTTCTTTAATTACAAGCACAAATGATGCGCCAACAGTGAAAGTAATTAATTATATTTTTGACAACACAATAATACCTCTATATTCAGAAGAGATTATGACCGAATATGTTGAAGTATTGTTAAGATCAAAATTTGCAATAAAGCAATACAACATCGGAAATTTAATAAATGTAATAAAAGAAAAAGGTATCAAAGTAAAACCAGCTAAAATTAATATTGAATTGTTAGATGAAGACGATTTGCCATTTTATGAAGTTGTGATGGAAAAAAGAAGTGAAGGATCGATGTTGGTAACTGGCAATATAAAACATTATCCCGAGAAAGTGTTTATAGTAACGCCAAAAGAAATGGTTGATTTAATAGAGCAAAATAATAGAAGCTAATGTAAGGGCGAGTTTCACGAGCCGGAGGAAAATGGTTTATGTTCTTTTATGAATTTGAAAAATATAAAGATGCAAAACTTGACACGAGGTTATTGTGGGAGTTTGAAGTGGACAAGGATTTTGATTATAACAGCGTTAAGAGATTGGTGGTTCAAAGAGTTATACAATTTGGTAGTAAAGAAGACTATTATGCAATATTTAAAATGCTTGGTGGAATAGATGGTGTTAGAGAAATTATAAAAGAAATAGATTTTTTGAGTAAAAAAGACATGAATTTTGTATCAGTTATTTTTAAAATCAAAATGGAGGACTTAAAATGTTACAAAAAAATGTTGTCACTGAAAAAACCTATAATGTATTAAAGACATTGATGTATGGACGAGTTTCATGAGCCCGGGGAGAATGATGAAACAAAACGCAAAAATAATAAACAAATTGGACACTAGTGATTTGAAGAAAAAAGTGTATCTTTTACGAAATGTGCAAGTTATGCTGGACTTTGATTTAGCAGAAATATATGGTTATGAAGTAAAAAGAATGAATGAACAAGTCAAGCGTAATGCGGCAAGATTTCCCGATGATTTTATGTTTCAACTGAGCAGGGAAGAATTGGAGACTTTGAAATCACAATTTGTGACCTCATCTGAATTGGTGAAGTCGCAATTTGCGACTTCACGGAAAACTAATTTTTATAAAGGACAAGAAGGAGGTAGTAGAAAACCACCATATGCCTTTACTGAACAAGGAATATATATGCTTGCTACAGTGCTTAAAGGCGACATCGCTGAAAAACAAAGCATATTTATAATGAGAGCATTTAAAGAAATGAGACATTTTGTTCAGCAAAATATGCAATTTGTTACTAAGAATGAAATCAAACAAATAACAGATTTTCATGAAACAAGGTTTAACAAAATAGAAAAGAGTATTGATGAAATAAATGAGAATTTTTTATCAAATATAGAAAAAAAAGAATTTCATGATATTAAAAGGACAAAAAGTTGAGGCTGACAAAGCATATATAGATATATACAAGAAAGCAAAAAAAATCCATATATGTAATAGATGACTATGTAGATATAAAGACCCTTGATTTATTATTACATAAGAAAAAGAATGTGGATGTAATACTGTTTACTGGAAATTATGGCAAAAACAGTGCAAATCCTAAAAGAACATTTTTAACAAATAGCGAAGTAAAAGATTTTGATAGAGAGAATCCAACATTGAGAATTAAAAATAATAACGAATGCCATGATAGATATATAATAATAGATTATAAAACGAAAGACGAAAAAGTATATCATTGTGGTGCTTCAAGTAAAGATGCTGGAAATAAAGTTTGCACTATCAATGAGATAGAAGATATAAATATGATTCACCCTGTGATTGATAAATTGTTAAAGAATAAAGATGTGGTTTTATAAGGGTGCTCGCCCATACGAGAGCACACAGAGCGAGATAGTAGGAGAAGAAAAAATAGCAACTGATAGTGAAGTAGAGATTGCGACAATGCCAAAGTTAAAACCAGAACTTGATGTTGCAAGTGAATCTGATACAAGGATTCTCGGTGCAGGTGCAACTTACACATTAAACTATGGATGGTATGGAACAGAACAAAGAGGTGGAAAATATTCATACGAGATAACTAAGATAACAATTACAAACACACAACCTACTTAATCAAGTTACTCTTGGAATATTGGTGATGATGAAGGATTGAAAGGATATATAGTTAACACAAGCGAATTAGTAATTTATTTCCCAGAAGGAGATACATTAACAATAGCAGATCAAGGCAGTACCGCTTTAAATAGTGGTATATTTTCTTATTCAACCGATACATATCAATTTAAAAAAGTAGAAAAATTTGTAGGCCTTGAACTTATAGATACAAGTGGCATTACATCATTTGTAGCTTTGTTCCGTGGCATTGGATCAGGCGTAGATACAAGTGGGTGGAGCGAAAGCGACTATGATTTTTGGGATTTATCTTTATGGGATGTAAGCAGCGCTACTATCCTCCAGACGATGTTCCATAGTGTTAAAATACTTGGAAAAGTGAACTTAAGAGGCTGGGTTAATAATACAAGTGCTGTAAACTTTATGTTTTATGGCTGCTCTAATTTAAAAACTATTTATGTAAGCGAAGGATATGATTTAAGTGGAGTGACTAATACAGCTTCGATGTTCTTAGGATGTACCTCTTTAGTAGGTGGAAATGGAACAACATATAGTGATTCTTATATTGATGGACAAAGAGTTCGTGCCGATAAATCTGGACAAGCAGGATATTTTACATCTCACTTTAACCACAAAGTCTGTGGAGTAACTGGTACATGTCAGCACACACAAATGTCTAGCCATGAAGGAATTATTACAAGCTGGACTCCGGTAAATGCAGGAATATCTGTAGAAGATTTTATAACACTTGTGGCAGGACCTGGAACTAAGTATCTTTATCTAAATTCAGACATAGGTGTAAAAGGATCAGCATATAGTGTGACAGCTAATGGCCCTACATATATATGTTTAAATGGATATAATATTTACGATATAACATTTGATAGTATGTACGATGTAAATATTACAAATTGTAATGAGATTAACTCAACAATTTATCAAAGTCCATCAAATAACAACCCGCTACTAAACATGAGTTATGTGCAGACAAGATTTATTGCTGGTGTAAATAATAATATAACAATAGACACAAAAAGGTTAGCAAACAGCAGTGTTAGTGGCGACTATAATCTATATATATATGGTGTAAACATTATCAAATCTGAAGACCAAAGTTTTAGCGATGCTTCTTTTATAAATGGTTCTAACTCAAGAAACCCAATCGTATATATGGAAAAAGCAAGTGTTAGCAATTTAAAAGTTGGATTGTTTGTCAATAAACCAGCAATAAAACTTAAAGACTCAAGCTTTGATAACTGCACATTTGAAGATAAATTTATCAATGCTGAAAGAGATTATATAGCATATGAGACGGTTAGCAGAGTATCGACAGATTTTAGTGGAACAGTAAATATAAAAAACTCAACGATAGGAACATTTGTATATAACGGTGCACAAGAATTAAGAATATCAGGCAATGTTGAGATTAGTAAAAGCACATTTACTAAAAATGAAATAATAAAAAATAACAGCGGAACCGCTCGACAGGGTGCAAGTGGTACTACCACAATTCCATATAGAGCAATAATGGGGCTAAATACTGATGCCACATTAAATATACACGACTGCACTTGGGTAAGAGAAGATTCTGCAAGTAATATGTTTGTAATGGCAATCGAAACAACATCCTCTCCATCTGGGGGTTATACATCTGTAAATGATTTAACTGTAAACGGAAATTTTTATTTTAGAAATAATAATATAAAAAATATAAATGAAGCAACAAGCTATATATGTGGTATAAAAGTAAGTGATAAATCTTATGGCATAGGAGCTGGAATAACTGATATGTCAGGAAATACTACAGATGCATCAGATGCTTTAAAAACATCAGACCCAATAAAAACCAGTTTTATTGATGTTGTTTCGAATAAAACTAATGGAATTATGAGCAGAACTACATAAACTAAATTAAACTCAAAACAGAGAATAAATATTTTATTTACAGAAAGTAGTGGTACAGGAACAATAATAGAAAATTGGACTAGTAGTGCGGTAGACACTGACTATGTATATGATGCATATCAGATATTTAGACCTGTGACTTTAGGAACTACAAGACGTAATTATGTGACAAATATATATAATCAAACTGTAAGAATTGTAAATGGAGAAACTCACTCTCATAAAATTTGTGGAATAGATGGCAGTACTGATTGTGCCCATACATTGGTTAGTGCTCACACAGACACCATCACATATGAGCCATTATATGGTGGAACTTGGACTGTAGCAAAATTTAATGAGATGATGTCTACATCATCAAATAGATATTTTTATCTCTTGGGAAGTGTCAGAGCAGAAGGAAACATACAGGTATCATATATATCACGACTTTGTCTCAATGGTTATAGTATCACAGGGGTAAACTTCAGTTCCAACAATGAGATGGCTATATGCAACTGTCAAACAACTACATCAACTATATCAAATGATGGAACTTATAGGTTTAAAGAAGGATATCTATATGTATACGGCAACAACAAAAATATAGAAATTAAGACAAACTATTTATCAAAATTAGAGCCTGATGGTACTGGTTTTGGTAACGACACTACATATAGAAAAGTGAGCTTATATGATATAAATCTGAAACCATATTCAAGCGAACAAACTAATAAAAACATAATTAACTCAACTGGTGCAGCATTTGCTTGCCTTGAGAAAGTTGATATACAGGATATAAAATCAGCTAGACTTATAAATCAGGCAGCTGGTATCTTAAAAGATGTAAATGTGACAAACTGTGTTTTCACATATACTTTTATTGATTCAACATACATTCACCCAGGAAGCGGTCTTACACATAGGTCACTTAACATTGGTCAACCGTCTCTATCAGGTAACATCAATATATCATCAGTGTCGATGGAAAGCTTATTTGGCATAAAAGGTCTTGATATGACAGTAGATGGAAATGTAAATGTAGAAGATTGCACATTTACCGGACAAGGAATATTCCGTACAAGTGTTTCATCTTTTAGATGGCAGATATCCCCTTATCAGTACGGATATATGAACTACGAAGCTACGCTCACTCTGACAGAAGATGGATCAATTAACATAAGCAACAATACGGTAAATAAGTATGATGGCATTATGTATGTATTCCGCGTAGGCTCTGAACAAGGCTCTTATGGTCAAGGAGAGCTGAAATCTTTAAAACTAAGTATACTTGGAGAATTCACATATACAAATAATAAATACGTGGGTGTTACAGCAGAATCAAGTGCATACATAGCTGGTATATATATGAGTGAATAAGTCAAGAGAAAATATACAAGATTCCTGTTGAAAATGAAATCGCTAAAGCATTGATGAGAGACAGAGATCTAGTAACAAAGTATGCAATAGTTGATGAAGGCATGAACATACAAATCAAGAATGGACTTTATAGAATTTCAGATGGAATAGTAGATGCTTACTATGCATTTAATGAAAATGGAAGAATGCTTACAGGATTCATAGTTACTACAGAAAATACAAAGACATATAGTATCAATCCAGAGACACAAGAAATACAATTAATTGGTTATGCTGGACCTGGAAAATATTACCTAATGGAAACAGGACAGTACATGGGAGCAATGCGTACCACACCAATCACTTTAAATAACATAACTTACATATTTGACCCAAGTGGCAAGATAATTATGGAGATTCAAAACATAATTGACAATGGTGGTGCATGGGATTATAAGGCAGATGTAAACAAGTGGACATATAGCAAGATAAATGCCAATGGCACAACTACAATGCTAAAGGATGGAGCATTTGCTATACCTACACTAGATGGCATATACTATTATATCTTTGATGAGAATGGCTATATGAAGACAGGTTTGACAGAGTATAATGGCCAGACATTCTATCTACAAGAGGAAGGATTACTGCAAGGAGCCGTATATACTGGGGACTTATTGAAGGATGGCAAGGTGTAATCGTTTAGCTCTACAACAGGAGAACTAGTAAATATAGTAGACGCAGCTTCACAGGTAATACCAATAATTCAATAATTTAGCAATAAAAGAGGTGGAGAAATGCCAATCCACCTCTTTTTATTTGGATTATAGCCCTATAATATGCCTTAAAAAGTATATTGAAATAGTGGTTAATATTTGCTAAAATAATAGGGCACTATTTTGGAGGTAATGATGGACGGGTTTTTATTTTGGTTTTTCTTTGCTGTAGTTATATTATGTGTAACTATTGCTGCAATAGTGACTGGCAATGTGGCATATTTTGTGAATCAGATGTCGCTCGGCAAAGATGCAAATGAAGAAGAATAGTAATGCTTGATAGCAAATTAAAAAGAACTTTGAATTGTATGATAATAGGTTCTTTACTTTATAATATATTTTTACTTATTGTGTCAATTATCATATTTTTAATATTTTGTAGAAGTAAAAATCTAAGCAGCAACGATACATTGATGTTTATAGTAAAGAATGAAATCTGCGTGTTGATTGGTTTTGTATGTAGCGTTGTTGGTCTATATTCGATGGCGATATCATTATCAAAAGCGGTTTCTGCAAATGATGAGAAGTATGCAAAAAATCATGTAGCACTTATGAGTGTGGTTAGACTTGTAGCATTTTGTATAATACTTATTATAGTAATTAATGAAAAAACTTTTGGTCTTACTGGTGGCATAATGTTTGTGCTCGCAACACTTGGTGTAAAGTTTAGTGCATACCTAGCGCCAGTAATCGAGAAGCGAATATCGTAGGGCTCGTGAAACTCGCCCGTACGTAGGGGCGGATATCATCCGCCCGTAGCCGCGAGTTATACGAGCGGTAATAAAATAGGAGATAGAAATGGGATTATTTTTAGCAGGAAATGAATTAGCAGAATCATTTATGATTAGAGGAGTTTATAAACTTCCTTTTCAATTTTTAGGTAGTGATATTTGGATTACTACTACTGCTATATCATCTTGGATTATAACTCTTATCATTTTAATTTTCGGAATAGTAGTTGGCAAGAAATTTGCAAATGCAAATGAAGTGCCAACTGGACTTCAAAATTTTATAGAGATGGCTGTGGAAGCACTGAATGGGATGGCTGATAGTGTTTTGGGATCTAATAGAAATAGATTCATAAATTACATTGGCACTCTATTTATTTTTATTTTGACTTGCAACCTATCTGGCTTCTTGGGTATGAGAGCTCCTACAGCAGACTATGGTGTTACATTCTGTCTTGGAGTTTTTACATTTGCAATTGTGCAGTTCCAGGGAATCAAGAACCATGGTGTTGGACACTTCACAGGACTTTTCCAACCACTTCCAGTTCTCTTCCCTATAAACTTGATAGGAGAATTTGCAAACCCAATTTCTATTTCACTCCGTCTATTTGCAAATCTTTTGTCAGGTGTCATAATGCTTGGACTTTGGTATGGTATGGTTCCATTACTTGGTAGGGTTGCAGTGCCAACTTTCTTACATGCGTATCTTGATTTATTTAGTGGTTGCATACAGACATATGTATTCTGTATGTTGACCATGGTATATGTAAACGATAAATTGTAGGGCTCTGCAAGCATTCGCCCCTACGAGGGGCTCGTGAAACTCGCCCGTACGAAAGGGTTCGTGAAACTCGCCCGTACAAATAAGAATTTGTAACTAAAACTTTATACATATAAATTATTATAAATATTGGAGGAATTAAAATTATGGAAAACGGAATTACAGGACAAGCTTTTATCTATGGTTGTTCAGCAATCGGCGCAGGACTTGCTCTTATAGCAGGTATCGGACCAGGAGTTGGTCAGGGTATCGCAGCAGGTTATGGTGCATCAGCAGTTGGTAGAAATCCAGGTGCTAAGTCAGATATCACATCTACTATGCTTTTAGGACAAGCAGTTGCAGAGACTACTGGTCTTTATGGCCTTGTAGTTGCTATCATACTTATGTTCGTTAAACCTTTTAACATGTAGGAGGATAAATGTTTTTAGCAGGAGAAAGTTTATTTAGAATCATTGGTTTCGATGGTCAGCTTATTTTTGATTCTATAATAACAGGTATAAATGTATTTATACTTTTCTTTGCGCTATCATATTTTCTTTTTAATCCAGTTCAAAAGGTATTGAAGAACAGAAGTGACAAGATAAAAAATGAAATTGAAAATGCTAAAAGCCAAGAAGCTAAAGCCATCTCTCTTAGAGAAGAGTACGAGAAGAAACTTGCAGACACTAGAATTGAAGTTGAAAATATAATGGAAGATGCAAAAAAGAATGCAAAGAAGATGAGCGAAGAGATAGTGGCAGAGGCAAAGGCGGAAGCACAAAATATCATTAATCGCGGCAACAAAGAGATTGAGCAAGAAAAAGCAAAGGCTGTCGATGAATTAAAAAATCAAGTCATTGGCATTTCAACTTTAATTGCATCTAAGATTATAAAAGAAAATGTAAATGTAAAGAGCGAAGATAAGTTATTTGAAGAAGCATTAAGCGAAATTGGAGCAAGTTCATGGCAAGGTTAGTTTCAAAAATTTATGGCGAAGCTTTGTATGACTTTGCTAAAGAAAACAATCAACTCGAGAAGATGTACGAGGAAGCACAGGACTTAATCTTTGTGTGGACTAGTTCAGATGATTTAAAAGAGTTTTTATCAAACCCTAAGGTTAGCACAGATGAGAAAGTTACATTTGTAAGAGAACTTTTTATCAATAAAATCTGGGCAGGACCTATGGCTAAGGTTCTTAGATTCTTTAAGATTGATTCTAATAAAGGTGAGGATCCAAAGATTCTTGACTTTATATCTATAGTAATCAAGAAAGGTAGAGCAAAAGAGATTGCAAATATACTTAAGGATTTCTCACATAGGACACTTAGAAGCAAGAATGTAGGTGAGGCTGAGATAGTGTCTGCTAGAGAACTTAGCGATGACAAGAAAAAAGCACTTGAAGAGAAACTTATTGCTTCAACTGGATTTGATAAATTCATTATTGATTATAAAATTGACGAGAGTTTGATTGCAGGACTTAAAATAAAAGTTGATGATAAAGTACTAGATAAAACATATAAAACTAAGATGTTTGATATAACTAAAAGTCTAAGGGGTTTAAAACTATGATTAATTTAAAACCAGAAGAGATTAGTTCTATAATAAAAGAACAAATCGGAAAGTATCAGGACGCATCTGGCATAGAAGAGGAAGGAGTCGTAATACAAGTTGCAGACGGTATAGCTCGTATACATGGACTTAAAGATGCAATGCAAGGCGAACTTCTTGAATTCCCAGGTGAAGTTTATGGTATGATTCTTAATCTTGAGGAAGACAACATTGGTTGTGTTCTTCTTGGAAATGCCGATGACATAAAAGAAGGCGATGCAGTTAAGAGAACAAAGAGAATCATGTCAGTACCTGTTGGTGATGCTATGATTGGTCGTGTAGTTAATGCTATAGGACAACCTATAGATAATAAGGGACCAATAAATACTACTGGAACTCGTCCTATAGAGAGAATAGCACATGGAGTTATAGATAGAAAGTCAGTTAAAGAGCCACTTCAAACTGGTATCAAGGCAATTGACGCTATGATTCCTATTGGTCGTGGACAAAGAGAGTTAATAATTGGTGATCGTCAGACTGGAAAGACTGCGATCGCTATTGATACTATAATAAATCAAAAGGGACAGGGAGTAAAATGTATCTATGTTGCCATAGGTCAAAAGGCGTCAACTGTTGCAAATATAGTTAAGGTGCTCGAAGACTTTGGCGCTATGGATTACACTACTGTTGTAGCTGCAACTGCATCTGACCTTGCACCACTTCAATACATAGCACCATACTCAGGATGTGCTATCGGCGAAGAGTGGATGGAAAAAGGTGAAGATGTTCTCATCGTCTATGATGATTTGACTAAGCATGCAGCAGCATACAGAACACTTTCACTTCTTCTTAAGAGACCACCAGGAAGAGAGGCATATCCTGGAGACGTATTCTATTTGCATAGTAGATTACTTGAAAGAGCATCAAAGCTTAACGACAAGTTAGGCGGTGGTTCACTCACTGCTCTTCCTATTATAGAGACTCAAGCCGGCGATGTATCTGCATACATTCCTACAAACGTTATATCTATAACTGATGGACAGATATATCTTGAGACTGATATGTTCAATGCTGGATTTAGACCAGCTATAAATGCAGGACTTTCAGTAAGCCGTGTTGGTGGTTCAGCACAGATTAAGGCAATGAAAAAGATCGCTGCACCTATAAGAGTTGAGCTTGCACAGTTTAGAGAACTTGCGTCATTTGCACAATTTGGTTCTGACCTTGATAAGACTACAAAAGAACAACTCGCACAAGGCGAAAGAGTTCGTGAGATATTAAAGCAACCTCAATATAAACCACTTCCTGTTGAAAAACAAATTACTATAATATATGCAGCAGAGAAGAGATATTTACTTGATGTACCAGTTGCAAAGATACTTGATTTTGAATCAGAGTTATTTACATTTATAGAAACTACAGCACCACAAGTATTTAGTGGTATAAGAGATAAAAAAGAATTAACACCTGAGATAGAAGAAACTCTTAAAAATGTAATTGAGAGTTTCAAGAAGTCAAAGGGCTACGAGGGATAATAGATTATGGCTTCAATGAAGCAAATTAAAAAAAGAAAACGTACTGTAGAGTCGACTGGAAAGATTACAAAGGCAATGAAATTGGTTGCCACTGTAAAACTTCAAAAGACTAAACAGATTGCTACTGACGCTGTACCATTTTTTGATGCTATGTATGAGAAGATTACAGGAATTATAAAAAGAACAAATGTAGTTTCTCATAAGTATTTAAAAGGAAATCCAAGTGGCAAGAAGGCGATAGTAGTTTTCTCGTCTAATAAAGGACTTGCAGGTGGATATAACTCAAGTATAGTTAAGAAACTTGTAGGTGAAGAAGCGCCAATAAAGTTTACACCAGCTGACACGCTTGTGTACGCAATTGGTTCAAAGGTTCGAGACGATCTTAAGAATAAAGGATTCACCATAGAACTCGACTACTCAGAATATATGGAAGACATCAAATATGGACCTTATGTACTTTTGGCAAATAAGATTCTCGATGATTTTGCAGCAGGAAAGATAAATGAAATATATCTTGTGTATACTTATTTCAAGAATACTATAGTACATATACCAAGAATTTTGAAACTTTTGCCATTTGAAAACGTTGAGAAAAATGTCGATGATGATACAGAACTTCTTGGAAAGAAAACATTTGTCGTAGCAAAATCAAAATATGATGATGATATGACGATGCCGATGAATTATGAGATGGAAGAGGAAGAAATGCTAAACAAAATGATTCCTCAATATATATCAACTCTTTTATACGGTGCACTTACTGCATCAATTGCTTCTGAAAATGGAGCGAGAATGACAGCGATGGACAATGCGACAAAGAATGCAAAAGAATTAAGTGAAAAACTTGGCGTCATGTATAATAGAGCAAGACAGGGTGCTATAACTCAAGAGTTGACAGAGATAGTTGCAGGAGCAAATGCTATATAGGGCTCGTAGAACTCGCCCGTACAAGGGCTCGTAGAACTCGCCCGTACAAGGGCTCGTAGAACTCGCCCGTACAAAATCGTAGCCGCGAGCTTCGCGAGCGGTATACAAAGGAGAAGCAAATGGAATTAAAAGGAAAAATTGTTCAAATCATAAGTGCTGTAGTAGATGTGCATTTTGAAAACGGAGTGCCAGACATCTATTCTGCATGTAAAGTAAAGAATGGAGATAAAACTCTCACACTTGAAGTTGCACAAGACTTGGGCGACGGAATGGTTAAGTGTATTGCCATGGGACCAACAGATGGTTTATCAAGAGGACTTGAAGTTACAAGTGAGAATAAGCCAATAGAAGTTCCAGTTGGTCAAGAAACACTTGGAAGAATTTTCAATGTATTAGGTGAAACAATCGATGAGCAAGGACCTTGCAAGTCAAATAAATTCTATCCTATACATAGAAGTGCTCCAGCATTTTCAGATCAGGCAACTGACAAAGAAATTCTTGAGACTGGAATTAAAGTTATAGATTTGCTTTGCCCATATCAAAGAGGTGGAAAGATAGGACTCTTTGGTGGTGCCGGAGTTGGAAAGACTGTTCTTATACAAGAGCTTATAAGAAATATAGCTGCTGAGCACGGTGGATATTCTGTATTCACTGGTGTTGGTGAGAGAACTCGTGAAGGAAATGACCTTTACTACGAGATGCAAGAGTCAGGCGTTATGGATAAGACTACTATGGTGTTTGGTCAGATGAATGAACCACCTGGGGCTCGTATGAGAGTTGGTCTTACTGGACTTACTATGGCAGAATATTTTAGAGATGAAGCAGGAAAAGATGTACTTTTATTTATAGATAACATTTTCAGATTTACTCAAGCAGGATCAGAAGTGTCAGCACTTCTTGGTCGTATGCCATCAGCCGTTGGTTATCAACCAACTTTACAGACCGAGATGGGTGCTCTTCAAGAGAGAATCACATCTACAAAGAAGGGTTCTATCACTTCAGTTCAAGCTGTATATGTGCCTGCTGATGACCTTACTGACCCAGCACCTGCAAATACATTTACTCACCTTGATGCAACTACAGTTCTTACACGTTCACTTACTGAGATTGGTATCTACCCTGCAGTTGATCCACTTGCATCTACATCTCGTATGCTTGATCCACTTGTAGTAGGTGAAGAGCACTATGAAGTTGCGCAACGTGTACAAGAGTGCTTACAACAATATAATGAATTACAAGATATAATTGCTATGCTTGGTATGGATGAACTTTCTGAAGATCAAAAGAAGGCGGTTGCAAGAGCTAGAAGAATTCAAAGATTCTTATCACAACCATTCCACGTAGCAGAGCAGTTCTCAGGTCTTCCAGGAATCTATGTTCCTGTAAAAGATACTATTGAAGGATTTAAACAAATACTTGAAGGTAAATACGATCATATACCAGAGAGTTGTTTCATGAATGTTGGAACAATTGACGGTGTAGTTAAGAAGTATGAGGCTATGAAATAATGAATAAAGTTAGATTACAAATTATATCTCCTGGCAAAGTAGTATTTGATGGCGAGTGCACGATGATAGAATATAATACTACTGAAGGATATGTCGGAGTGCTTCCAGGTCATGTTGCTATGACTCAGATAATAGCACCAGGACGGCTTGCAGTGTATGAAGAGGGAAAAGAGAAACCAATGTATGCGGCGCTCATGTCAGGAATAGCAACTATCATGCCAGACACTATATCTTTGCTTGCAGAGATTATAGAGATGCAAGATGAGATAGATGTGGAGAGAGCTAAAGAGGCAAAGAAGAGAGCGGAAGATAGAATTGAAAATAAAAAAGAAGATACTGATTTAGAGAGAGCAGAAGATGCACTCCAGAGGGCGAATGTCAGACTTGAGGTTGCGGAGTTGTAGGCTTGACAAAAAATGTTTTTGTGATATAATGAAATCAACATAGTAATAGAGTTTCAAAAAGACCCACGGCTAATGGGTCTTTTTTCATGAAATGAAAAATGCCCTACGGCTAATAGGGCATTCCGCAGCTGTAAATCATTGCTGATCATCTAGCCACTTGTAAATGTAGTATGTAAGTATACTTGCAACTACATTTACCATAACATAGTAATAAAATCTCATAGCCTTCCTCCTTTCGTAATCTCTACTCAAAGAGTAGGCAATTAAATTATACAATATTTTAGAAAACTTGATAATAACCATATAACGTTATGGTCGGAAAGTTAGAGTGTAGCGCAAAAGTATTATATATGATATAATTTGTAGGAGCGGATATTTGTTATCATATGTAGGAGCGGATATTTGTTATCATATGTAGGGGCGGATATCATCCGCCCTACTGTACGGGCGAGTTTCATGAGCCGTCCCATGTACGGGCGAGTTATACGAGCCCTTAGGAAAATTATGGAAACAAAAAAAATAATTCTTGCTTCAGCATCACCAAGAAGAAGAGAAATCCTAAAAGAAAATAATATAGAATTTGAAGTCCTAATTCCAACTGGAGAAGAAAAAAACATAGTTGGAAAAAATTACAGTGAAGAGTTAGTCAACGAGTGCGCGATTAATAAGGCGAAGTCTGCTGCGGAAACTCTGGGCTCGCATAGCTCGCCCATACAAAAATTCGTAGGTGCGGATAGTGAAAATGTAGGGGCGGATACCTTCCGCTCGACCGTACGGGCGAGTTATACGAGCCCCATAATTGTAAGTTGTGATACAGTAGTGGTGAACGATGGCATAATCATTGGCAAACCCAAAGATAGAGAAGACGCAGTTAAAATTCTTAAATCGCTATCCGGTAAGACTCATATAGTAGCATCATCAGTCTGTGCGATGAGAGATGATGATGTGAAAGTTGCACACGAAATTACAAAAGTTACATTTAGAGAACTTAGTGATAAAGAGATAGAAGAATATATAGATAGATGTAAGCCTTATGATAAGGCTGGTAGTTATGGAATACAGGATGAGGGTTTTGATTTTGCAGTGAAGGTGGAGGGGAACATTGATAACGTAATCGGGTTTCCGATGAAGGCATTTAATTCAATAGTATAGGTGGGCTCGCATAGCTCGCCCGTACGTAGGGGCGGATACCATCCGCCAGTAAAAGAGGGCTCGCAGTGCTCGCCCGTACGTATTATTTAAAAGGAAGGTTATAAGAAATGAATGAAAGTGCGTATTTAGGAACAGAAAAAACAGGAAAATTATTATTTAAATTTGCAATGCCTGCAATTTTTGGATTGATTATTCAAAGCTTATATAATATCGTGGATCAGATATTTGTTGGGCAAGGTATAGGATATCTAGGAAATGCAGCCACAGGAATTATTTTCCCGCTCACAATGATAGGACTAGGCTTTGGTGTATTTTTTGGAGATGGAGTTGCATCAACTATAAGCATGGCTCTAGGCAGAGGAGAAGGCAGAAATGTTGATAAGGCGGTAGGAACAAGTATTACAGTATCTCTTATAGTGGGAATTGTTTATACTATTATATACTATGCACTTGGAGATAGGCTACTTTACCTTGTAGGCGCAACTGAGGCAAATCTTGAGATGACAAGACAGTATGGATTTGTGATTTTCCTTATGATGCCACTTTTTATCGCACAAACTACGATGTCAGGAATCATAAGGTCTGATGGAAGTCCAAATTATGCAATGGTTGGTATGCTTGCTGGTGCAATTTTTAATATTATTGGAGACCCAGTTGCAATTTTTGTATTAAAGCTCGGCATAGGTGGAGCTGCATATGCAACTATCCTCGGACAATTTTTAAGTTTTATAATATATGCATTTTATTTTTTGAAGCCAAAGAATTTTACTTTAAGTGCAAAAAGTTTTGTGCCAAAGTTTAGTGTGCTCAGAAGAATAATGGCTCTTGGCTCATCAAGTTTACTTACACAAATAGCTGTTGTAGTTGTCACAGTAGTAAATAATATTTTACTTGTCAGATACGGTGCAATGTCAGTCTATGGCTCAGATGTATCTCTTGCTGCCTTTGTAGTTATAATGAAGCTTTATCAAATAGTATTATGTATTGCAATAGGTATAGCAGCAGGAGGGCAGCCAATAGTTGGATATAATTTTGGTGCAAATAAATATGATAGAGTTGCTGAGCTCTTGAAAAAGATGCTGCTATGGACACTTGTGTCCTGCGGAATCTGTTGGGCGCTCTTTCAATTATTCCCTACATTCTTTGTAGAACTATTTGGCTCTGATAATGAAAATTATATATTCTTTGCGACACAGTGTTTGAGAATCTATTTGTTACTCTTGGTGCCTGCCTGTCTTGTAAAAGTATGCGCTATATTTTTACAATCAATTGGCGCAGCAAGACTTGCAGCTCCACTATCTGTGTTTAGAGATATACTTCTCATAGTTTTATCTATAACACTTGCAAGAACTTCGGGCATAGAAGGTATATTTTTTGCAGCACCAGTGACAGATATCATAACAACAGTTGTGACGGCAGTCGTGATGATAGGAGTTATTAAATCATTTGATAAAAGCAAAATTGCCGAGGTTACTACAGTTGCAGCAGACTTCTCTGAAGAAGAGAAAGAGAGATTACTTGAGGGACTTATCAAAAAATCTATTGAAGGAGTTATCATCGCTATATCTCGTGAACATGGAACTGCTGGTAAAAGAGTTGGAGAGGAGATTGCGAAGAAACTCAATATACCATTTTATTGTACTGAGATAATGGAAGTGGCAAGTGTACAAAGTGGTATGTCAAATCAATTTATAAAAGATATAAATACCAATGACAACACTGCTTTCGGAGGATACTATAGTGCTTCCGCAGTTCAATATGCGATGACTGCCCAAGCAAAAGCCATAAATAAAATTGCAGATGCAGGCTCTTGTGTCATGGTAGGTAGAGCATGCGATTATGTACTTAAAGAAAGAAAAAATGTAGTCAAAGTATTTATACATGCTCCTTTTGAATATAAAGTAAATAAAGTAATGGAAATGTATCATGATGACAAAGATAAGGCAGAGACATTTGTAAAGAGATCAGATAGTGCAAGAGCAAATTATTATAAGAGCGTTTCTGGACATGAGTGGGGAGATTCTGATATGTATGACTTGTCTATAAACTCAAGTATAGGAGTTGAGGCGGCGGCGGATGTAATTATCAGTTATATAAATAGTGTGAAGAAAACTGCTTGATGAGATATTTATGACTCATTAAAGAACATATAATTATGTTATAGTGAGGTTGATATGAAAAAGGATAAGGTTGTTATAATTGGTTCCACTGGCAGTATAGGTACGCAGGCAATTGATGTAATAAAAACTGTCGGAGACAAAGATATAGTTGCACTTGCTTGTAAGAGTAATGTGAAAAAATTATATGAGCAAGTTAAACTTACAAAAGTTAAACTTGTTGCAATTTATGATGAGGATGCTGCAAATGAATTTAAAAGCATCTGCAAAAAAAACAAATTAAGTGTAAAAGTTTTAATTGGGATGGATGGACTTATAAAACTTGCAACGCTAAAATCTGCTACAATGGTTGTGGTGTCAGTTGTCGGTATGATTGGTATAAGACCAACTATAGAGGCAGTGAAAGCAAAAAAAATAGTTTGCCTTGCCAATAAAGAATCTCTTGTCTGCGCTGGTGATATCATTATGCCACTCGTAAAAAAATATAAAGTTGATTTACGACCTATAGATAGTGAACACTCTGCTATATGGCAATGCCTACAGGGCGAAAAAGAAAATGCTGTGAAAAAAATTATAATCACAGCTTCTGGTGGACCATTTTATGGAAAAAAAGTATCTGAACTTAAAAATATAAAAGTTGAAGATGCACTAAAGCATCCAAATTGGTCAATGGGAAAAAAAATAACTATTGATAGTTCAACACTTGTAAATAAAGGTCTTGAAATTATGGAAGCACATCATCTATTCAATATGAGTTACGATAAAATTGATGTGGTTGTTCAAAGAGAGTCTATAATTCATAGCATGGTACTATTTGTTGATGGAGCAGTGAAGGCGCAGCTTGGCGTACCATCAATGAGAATTCCGATAGAGTACGCACTCTACAAAGAGAATAGAAAGTTTATAAATGAAAAAGAAATCGACTGGACTAAACTTGATAAGATAAGTATTGGCACACCTGATTTAAAAACATTTAAAGGACTTGCACTTGCTTATAAAGCGATAAAAATAGGTGGGCTCATGCCATCTGTGTATAATGCTCTTAATGAGGTGGCGGTAAGAAGGTTTCTTGATAAAAAAATAAAGTATCTTGATATTGCGGATTTTATAGAGAAGGGGATGGGGGAGTTTGAAAAGAAAAAAAATAATAAAAAGAAATTCACTGTAAAAGATATAGAAAGTACAATGATTTTCGCAGAGAACATATAGGGGCTCTGCAAGCATTCGCCCCTACGAGTATCGCGTTCGCCCCTACGGGACGACAGGATGTCGTAACATACATATAAATATCGTAGGCGCGAGTTGTACGAGCGCCAAAAATTAGTGCCATTCGGCACTATTTTTGTGAAAAAAAGTTTTAAAATATTATTAAGATAGTAGAAAAAGGCGCAATTTAGTGCTAAAATATAAGTGAAATAATATGAGAGAGATAATGATACAAGTGTTCATTAACTCATTTTTGTGTATGCAGTAAAAAGGTTACACAAGGTTTTTGTGTTATAAATAAACATTTGCAATATTTATTTTTTATAATAAACATGGAAAGGGGATATATGCAGTTTATTTTTAGAAACAAAAAAATCATTGCTCTAGTACTCATTGTGTCACAGTTAATTGTAAATGGTGGGATGCAAACTTTTGCTGTGTCATTTAGCAAAGTGATGAGTAAAACTCTTGAAGGCATGGAACAGCCTGAGGATATATCGACAAGATACTATGAAGAGTTCCGTTACGAGTCAACAACTTATTTGCTTAATGACAATGATAGTTATGATGAAGAAAAGAGTGAGATAGATAATTTTGATGGAGAAAAATCTGATGATAATAAACAAGTTGATAATGAAAATAATGATAATATAAATAATGATGATAAAGATGAGGAAACAACATATATTAATGATGATGAAAAAGAAGAATATGATGATTCACTTGATGATATAGAAGGTGACTATGAAGATGTACCAGAAGAACTTGATGATGATGGAAATGTTATAAACCCAACTACAAGACCAAATAGAAGAGGACAAAACTACGAGGAAGAACCTGAAGAAGACGAGACAACAACAGAAGAGACAACTGAAGAAGATGGGGCTCGTGAAACTCGCCCATACGAGGAAGAGCCTGAAGAAGACGAGACAACAACCGAAGAGACAACTGAAGAAGATGGGGCTCGTGAAACTCGCCCATACGATGAAGAACCAGAAGAGGATGAGACAACAAAAGAAGAAACAACCGAAGAGGAGACAACCGAAGAAGAGACAACTGAAGAAGAAACAATTGAAGAGGTGACAACTGAAGAAGAGACAACAACAGTAGAAGATGAAACACAAGTGGTAGAAACCACAGTAGCTTCAATTAGTGAGGCAGAAGAAGTTATAGAAGAAGAGGTTGAAGTGGCAACTTCAAGTGAGTTAGAAGATGAGACTGCAAATGACGAAAACATTGAAATCGAAAACGAAGTAGCATCAATCTCAGAAACTTTGTCATTAACGAAGCTTGCAAGTTTATCAACACTTAAGAAGTTTGATAGCTTACTTGGTGCTACGCCAGTAGGTGGAGATGGTACTCATGTTCATAAGATTTGTGGAGTAGCTGAAGGTGCTGAATGTCTTCATACAGAGTATGTATCTCATAGCGAAGTCGGAGATTATAGACTTATTGGTGCAGGAGAAAGTGAAATTTTGGCGGAAATAATTGATGACTTAATAGGTAGAGTTGATAGCGGACAAGGAACTTACGAAGATATAGAAGAACCTGAATATTTAGTTCTTGGCAGAGATATCATATTTGATAAATCAATAGATGGAGCCCCAAGAGATGCTAATGCAGCAGGGGACTACTATACTATTGATTTAGTTAGAGATTTGTATTTGTGTTTAAATGGACATAGCATTAAAAATATTAGGTGGACATCAAGCACAAACAAACAATTATACATTACTAATTGTGGAAATTCTGCTGAATTGACAGCAACAAATATACCTACAAATTATTGCATATTTGATTTGAATACAAAATTATTTGGAATAGATAAAAACATAACCGTTCGCTCAGGTAGAATTGCATCTTTTGATAATCAATATAAAAAGCAATCTACATTCTATGGAGTTATATTTGATGGCGAAAATACTACAACTGGTGTAGATTATGTTATTCAATATATGGCAGACAGTTCAAGCGACAAAATGATATTTGAAAACTGTGAAATTTCTAATTACAAAAATTATAGTGAAATTACTCAGGCAGATGTATTAATAAGAATGCATTCACAGGCAACACTTGTATTAAAAGATGTATCTATACATGATAATGATGGCATAGCAAACCATATTATTAAAACAAGCAATGGAAATACTATAGCTAAAATTGTGACAAAAGGTAGATGCGAGATATACAATAATAATATGTCAACTGGAACAGGCAATGGTAACTTTTTACATTTACAAAGGACAAATTTAACAATTTATGATGATGGCTTATACATTTACAATAATTCAAAAACACCAGGCGCACAACTTATTCATTTATCTAATTCTGCAGTAGTAAATATAGAAGAAAACGCAACATTAAAAATTGATAATAACAAAATAGCTAAAGCAGTCACAAGTAATAGTTCTATGATAGTTTATTTTGGTGCAACCATCAATGCAAAAGGGAATTTCTATATTACAAACAATAAAGTTATAAATTGCGGAACAATTACAACTGGTGTAGCACTTTCTGGTATTTGGGTTGTAAAAAATCAATATATCAATATTGCAGATGGTGTTATAAAAATAGAAGGCAATGCTTCGTATGCTGATGATGGTGTCACGCCAGCATCTGATGAAACTTATAAATCACATCATATGTATCAAGTATATTGTGAATCAAAAGATACTACTGAAATATTTAAAATGATTAGCGGCTATAAATTTAATCCTAATAATAGAATTGGTAACATAGGTTTCCCATCTGGTCAAGTCGGGAAGGTCATGAAATTCACTACTAACGAAGTTGAAGATCCTGACATTGTAGGTACAGTTTTTACTGCTGACACATATTATTTTAAAGATTATGTAGTAAAAGTAATTGATAATTATGCAAAAATAACTCATAAAGAGTCTGATCACAGGCATAAAGAATGTGGTGCATCTATAGATGAGGAATGTACCCATAAAGAAGTCTCATCTCATACAAAAGAAATTATGTATTATGAGTTATCGGGAGAACTACCAATATCAGAAAGAGTTGAACTTATTACTGGTCTTTCTGCATCTGATGCAACAGAGTATTTTTATTTAACTGATGATATAGATAATAGTGCAGGAAGTTTAATCGTGATAAAACTTCTTAGAGATGTATATATATGTTTAAACGGATATAGCATAAAAGGGCTTAGGTTTGAATCAAGTGCAAAGACAGTTCGTATATGTAATTGTCAAGATACATTATCTACTATAAGAACAGCAAGCAGTGGTCTGGATGCTTATATGTTTGACTGCAATGCTTATCTATATGGTAATCAAAATAAAAATATTAAACTTAATACTTATGGAGTAGGCAGAGTTCATAATAGCTATGGTAATTCTACTATATATATTTATGGTACAGACATAGACTCTGCAAATACAACTGGCTATAACAATCGTTCTCGTGCTTATTTAAATAAAAAAGGTGGTAAGTTTATATTAGAAAATGTTGATTTGCATAATTGTAATACTACTACAGAAAGATTTATGTATGTAAATGATGAATATGCAGGTGGTAATTTCATTATAAGAGATGTCAATTCTTATGATTTGTCAGGACTTGTGTATTCTATGATTCACATTAAAGGCAAAAGCGGAGCAGAAGGCACATTTACAATAAAAGGAGATTGTTCATTTCATAATATAAAAATTTCACAAAATGCTTCACGGCTTGTATGGGCCGAAGGTTATTCAAGTATGATAGTAGAGGAAGGAGCTACACTTACTTTTAGTACTAATACTATGACATCTACAGCTGATAGCTTATTCACGATGTCAAGTGCAAATTCTAAATTTAAAATGAAGCAAAACTCTTCCCTTATAATTGATAATAATATTTTAACTAAGACAACAAGCAATCAAGGATTTTTATTATTTACCAGTGGCTCGCACGAATTACTTGGTGATGTCATTGTTACAAATAATAAAATATACGGATGCAATAACAAAAAAAGTGATTATATAGGCGCGATACTTGCATCGAATAATGCAACTCTAACTATAGGTAACGGTAAAATATATGTAAATGGAAATAAGGCTTATCTTGATCAAGGAAAAACACTTGTAGATGATAAAAAAGTTCCACAACATCATATGTATGGCTTTATAAGTGGAAAGACAAGTTTAGCACTTACTCAAAAGTCAGGAACGAAATTTAATCCTGATACAAGAATTCCAGACTTTGCTTTTATGGGATATGCGACAGGTACGATAGCAAAATGGACTTCAAATGAATATGAAGATAGTTATAAAGATCGTTTTTCAGAGATGATAGTGGCAGATACTAAATACACTCCTGATTTTAAAGTAATTCACCAAGGCAATTATTTAGTTATAAAAGCTGAATCAAGTCATTACCATAAAGTTTGTGGTATAAGAGCTACTGTATCTTGCACTCACTCAGAGATAAGCTCACACACCACAGAATATCAATATAGTGCTGCGAGTGTTGATAGTGTAGCTGCATTTGTGCAAGCACTTACAGGAACAGATGGAACAAGTGCAAGTTCATATTATTATCTACCTGATAGTATAGAAGCAAGTTCTATAACTACTATAACACCAAAAAGAGATGTGTACTTATGTCTAAATGGATATGATTTAAAAGGATTTAAATTTGCAGGAAGTAAGTCAATATATTTGACTAACTGTAAAGTAGGGGATGAATCAGTCGTTGAAAATAAGACAACAGATCTTACTTTTGTTGCAAATACATATTTATATGGTGTAAATCAAAATATAACTTTCCATACAACAAGACTTTGCGACCTTGGAGGTAGTTATGCAGGCAATAATTATAATTCTCACTTCTATAGCATAATATTTGATGGGACAGGTTTAAGTGGAGGCAAGTACAGTCCTTTATATTTTGGATCAGGCAATAACAGAAATATAGTTATACAAGATGTCATTATACAAAATATAAGTAATGTTTTGATAGGGGTCCGTTTTTTAGGGTCTTCAGGTGCAAAAGCAATATTTAAAGATTCAATAATTAGAAATTGCTCATTTTATGATGCTATTATGTATTCAGATGGTGCAAATAACGTATACTTTAAAGGTAATAATAAAATATACAACAACAAAGTTACAAATAAAAATTATACCGCAGGAAATTGCTCATTATATCTTGGCTCCTCTGGAACTTATGAAATAACAAATGGTGAATTGAGTATTTATAATAACGAATCAACACAGGATTATAGAAAATCGTTTGTTTATGTAGATTTAAATTTTACTGTCGCAAGAGGGGCAAAACTTAAAATTTATAATAATAAAATTAAAGATAAACTATCTGATGATTTTACAAGTATTTTGTATTTTGAAAAAAAATCAAACAAGATAAATTTACTTGGTGATGTGGAGATAACCGATAATAAAGTCATAAACTGTGGAACCAACAATCAAAAATTTATCACAGCAGTTTATTTTGAGATAGACAAAATTATAAGTCTTGCAGATGGCAAGATGACAATAAAAAACAATAAATCTTATAGTGATGGTGGAAATACACTTGCAGATGATTCAACATATGTTGCTCAACATATGTTCCAATTCTTATCAGTTACAAGAGACAATAATATATTTGCTATGAATAGTGGGTATAAAATAAATGAGGAAAGTCTTATCGATGGCATTGCATTTTATAGTGCATCAGGTACAGGTAAGATAATGAATTGGAATAGCAATGTAGCTAATAATTTAAATTCATATGAAAATATATTCAAACCAGACAAATTCTTTAATCCGATACTTGATAGGAGGGTTGAAGATGGTGTTTTATTACTTGATTATAGTGATGAAAGTGAAGAACTGCATAAACACAAAATGTGTGGCATACCTACATCACAAACTTGCACACATACTGAGACATCTTCTCATACAGAAGGTATATCTTATAAACCACTTGGACCTAATGTATTGAAAGATGAAACCATTATGACTAATCTATTGACGGATGCTTCTGGTAAGTCTACTAAACCTAATTATTTTTATCTTACAGAAGATTTTGTTCATGAGGGAACAAGAATTTCTATAAATTGGACCAAAGATACATATCTATGCTTAAATGGGCATAAAATTAATAAAATTGAATTAAAAACAACAGGAACAGCGACAATAAATATCACTAATTGTCAAGACACTCAATCATCTGTATCGCTTATATCTGAACAAAATTGTGTGTTCGGTGGAAATACAAGAGTGTATGGTGTAAAAAATGTTGCTCAAGGTAGCGAAACAGTAAGCAATATAATTTTTTATACACCTCGTCTCATAGATGATAATAGCAATGCTACAAATATGGAGTTTTATAATTTTATAGTTGATGGAACAGGAAGCGGCAATACAAGTAAAAATGTAATAAATATCATGAAAGCATCTTTAAATGTTAAATTTGAAGAAGTAACTATTCAAAATATACAAAAAACGGTTAGGTTGTATTCTGTAACAGATGGGATAGGTAATGTAAAAACTACATTTAAAAATGTAACTATAAAAAACTGCAAAGGTATTAATCAAGCACCATTTTATTTTGGTAATCAAACATCAAACACTATTACATTTAAGGGAACTATAGATATAAATAACAATGAGTTTTTATCACCTGGAACCAATGGAAATGGAGTCATTGATTTACAAGGTGTTAATTTTACATTAGAAAGCAATTCGACATTTAAATTTTATAATAATCAAGTTGCAAAAAGAGCTGCAATTTTTTCAGCAGTAAATAATAAAGTAAATTTAGAATCTAATTCGTCTTTTGAAATTTATGAAAACACTGTAAATAAAAATGTTGCACCGGGAGTAATATATGGAAATACTGAATTAGTATATATAGCAGCTAATAGTCAGATTACTGCACTTGGCGACATTAAAGTAGTTGACAACAAAGTAGTAAATTGTGGTAGTAGCGCAGCTGGGACATTTATGGCTGCATTTGGAGTCCATGGGACAGGAAGTAATAAAATTAAATGGGGTAGTGGCAAAATCACTATTAATAATAATAAATCTTATAAAGATGCAAATGCAACTACCGAAGCCGAAGAATCAAAATATCCAAACCATCATATGTTCCAGTTGTATAGTTTCAACACAGATTTGATTTTTGATCAGCAAACAAATACTAAATTCAATCAAAATAGTAGAGTTACTGTAACCCTTGCTGGAATTTCTGAAGGTAAGGTTTCAAGGTGGACAAGTGTAGAAACCGACAATATCAATTCATATAATGATATTTTTACAGCTGATTATTTTGGTGATAAGGATCCTATGCTTGTAGTTTATAAAAAGAATTATGTAGTTCTTGTGTCATCAGCAAATTATCATTTACATAAAATATGTGGTATAGCATCAAACAGCACTTGTACACATACACTTCAATCCGCAATACATGAAAATGTGGAATTCACAAGACTTGGCTCATCTATAAATGCCGACCAATTCGTAAATACTATAAAAGGTGTATCAGGTCAGGAGACAGCATATTATTATTTGATATCTGATATTACAACAACTACAGAAAAAGAGATAGCACTTCAGAGAGATGTGTATATATGCCTAAATGGACATTCAGTTTCTGGATTTAGATGGACAGGAAATGGAAAAAACATTTATATATGTAATTGTCAGGATGAAAAAGTATCAACAATCAAAAATATATTAAGTACAAATTTGTTATTTTCTACAAATGTGCAATTATATGGAAGTAAAGAGAATAATTTAAAGGTAAATTCTGGCAGAGTTATCGATGTTACATCAACCATAGCAAATAAAAATGTAGCATTCTATAATGTAAATTTTGATGGTACTGGTGCAAAAGCTATAATTTGGACAAGTGGCAAAACCACGACTGAAGCATCTTCGTTTTATATAGGAGCAGCATATACAACTAAGTTTGAAAACTGCATAATTCAAAACTTTAGTAGCAATAAAAAGTTTTTACTTGAAGCGAGAGTTGGTGCTACACTTAGTGTTAAAAATTTAACAATCAAAAATAATTCTTATGTAAAATGGAGCATATTTAAACTGGGAGAGTCTTCATCAAGTAGGGGTACACTTAATGTAGAAGGATATTTTGATATAGTAAATAATACTTCTAAAAATAGTACCAATGATTATTTGGTTCATACATATGGAGATATAAACATAAAAGCAAACTCAAGAATGAAAATAGATGGAAATACTGCGACAGTTCATCAGTCACTTTTTAGATACAATGAAACTAGCAAACTAACTGTAGCGGAAACTGGCTATTTTGGTATTACAAACAATATAATGTATAAAAATACAAATAGTTATAACACAGGCTTTATGAGAGTAGAATCTAATTCAAATGACCCACAAATTCTTGGAGATTTTGAGATAACAGGCAATAAAGTGTATAGTTGCGGAACATCTACAACAGGCTCATATTTATATGGACTGGTTGTAAGCACAAATAGATTTTTAAATATTGGAAATGGTAAAATCACCATAAAAGATAATGTAGCATATTCTGATGCCGGCAAGACACTTGTAGATGATAGTAAATATAAAAATCACCATATCTATCAAATTTTTTCTAATTATAGTAGTCACAAGACGAATGGTTTATTTAAAGTAGTAAGTGGAAAAAAGATAAATACTGGAAGCAGAATTGAAGGCATTTCGTATGATGCATATAATTACAATGGAAATCTAGTAAAATGGTCAACTGACACTGTGGAAGTAGAAGATTTAGATAAATATAATGTTGTCTTTAAAGCAGATATATTTAAAGATGATGAGTTAGAAGTTTGTTATGATGTAGAAAATGATTGGGCAATGATAGCTTTTGGAGAGCCAAAGCATAAGCACAAACTTTGTGGTGTGGCAACTAATTCAAATTGTGTTCATACAGTAGCAACAAGTCATGGAATGGATGAAGTAGGATATAGAAAACTCACAAAGGAATTAGATCGGTCAATACTGACATCATCATTTGCTGGTGGTGGGGCATTTGTGCTTCTTGATGATATAAATCCAGCAAATCTTGGAGATGGTGGAGACAAAAATATAGCCGTGACTGTGTCAAATGATTTATATATTTGTTTAAATGGACATTCTCTTAAAGGTATCACATTTACAGGAGGAGCATCAAAAACAGTGTATATAACAAATTGTAGTAATGAGAAGAGTACATTTGAAAACACTGTTAATTCTGATGCAGCATTTACAAATATATCAGCAGAAATATATGGTATAAATAAGAATATAGATGTATTGTATGATAGACTTGCTAATATGAATGGTGCTGCAAGTAATAATCAAAAAATGAGAATTTATAGCGCATTATTTGAAAAAGGAACAGGGGTAAAGAGTAGCAGCCCATTTGTATGTATTACTCAGAGTTCAAATAATTTTTCGGCTATCGAGGATTGTGATTTTGAAAATTTACATAATCAATCATTATTTGAATTTGATGGTGCAAGAGTAATAAACATAAAAAATAGTACATTTAAAAATATAATTTTTGCAAAATACTTTATGAGTTTTGATAATGGTGTAAACAAAGTCACTTTTGAAGGCAATAATATTATAGATAATATAAAATATGCAGATGAAAATCCCGACCATTTTATTAATTTTGGTGCCTACACAGGAAATGAATTTACAATTGAAGGAAATCTTTCTATAACAAATAGTGAATCGTATTGTAATAGTGATCACTTTTTACATATAGGAGCTGGGGCATTTTGTATTAAAGAAAATTCAAAGTTATATATTGGACATAACAGACTTTATAATTCTGCAATTCAGTCAAGAGCCATATTATATACTGGTGATACGGCAGAAGTATCTCTTATGGGATCTCTAGAGATAAGTGAGAATAAATTTCTAGGGACGAGACAAAGTCATTCAGATATAGGATTTGTATATAGAAATACTTTCCAACCGATTGCAATTGGTTCTACCAGTATTATAATAAAGGATAACACCACTTCGAATATGAAAGCAAATGTTAGAGGTTTGTATTCATATTATAGCAGAGGTGTGTTTGAACAAATAGAAGGTACAAAATTTAATATCATAGAATCACGAATAGACAGAGTCGCAATAAATAGTGATGACTATACTGGAGAAATCTACACTAGTTGGAATAGACAAAACATTTCTAATTTTGATGATAAAAGTTTTGATGAAGTATTTGTACCAGATGATTATGCAGGAAGAAAGGGACTTATTGTTGCTAAATTCGGTGAAAAGATTATACTTACATTTGGAGACCACTTCCATAAAGTTTGTGGAACCCTTGCTACGGAATCTTGTGTTCACGGAGGTAGAGATCACGGAATAGGAACAACGGCAGATATCATGAAGACATATATAGCTATTCGCTGGGGAGATATAGATGAGTTAATTAGAACTTTACAAGCAGGAGGAAATTATTTTCTAATTAGAAATATTAAGTTTGATACACCAACTGTTATAGATGTAAGAGATGCTGATTTATTATTATGTCTAAAGGGTTTCTATATGGAGAATGTAACATTTACAAGTTCTACTGGTAAAAAAATATATATTTCAACTTGTATAGAACAAATAGAAGATGAAAAAGATGAAGAAGAAGAAATTGAATATGATGATGATGGAAACCCTATTTTATCACCAACGGCTGGTATGGGATTAAAACATAATGATAGAGGAGAAGTTGCTATAGTAGCTACTGGTTCAGGAGTTGGAGCTTTATTTAACACAGACGCAGAAATTTATAGTCCGTATAAGATATTAAAAATATATGCAAATAAACTTTATGAGTCATCAGATAACAGCAGTCAATTAGTATTTAGTGGGGTACATTTCCACAATGATCCAGAGACTGCAGCTGCCAATAACTATATAGAAGCTACCTTAGAAGAAGAATTGCTTATTGACAATGTTGATATATCAACGATGTCTAATATAGGTTATATTGTTAAAGCAGACAGTTCTACATTAACATTGACTGGAGACACGAATATTTACGAAAATAATATAGAAGGTTTATTTGATGCGAGGAGCATAGAATTACAGAGTGGCAGCGTGAAATTATATAACAATATAATACGGAGAGTACATGGAGTTCAAAACTTAATCAGTATATCAAATGAATCATATTTATTAGGTTCGCTTTATGCTCAAGACAATAAGATTATTGATGCAAATGGTAGCAATAATCAAGGAATCATCACAATTTTTAATATTGCATCACCAGGATATGTGCATCTTGGAAATAGCACTATTTATATGGACAACAATAATGTATACAGTGATGGTGGTTATACTCTAACTGATGTGGACGTATATAATAGCCATTATCTCTATAATATTTATTCTAACAACTTTACTTCAATGTTTAGACAATTGCCAGGGACAAGCATAAATACACAATCAAGAGTAAATGTCTCGTTTGATAGCCCAGCATATCAAGGAACTGTTGTAAAATCATGGAACCAAGGAGATATATATAGTTCTATATTCAAGGCTGACCATAATATAGATGCAAACACAGGATTTAATAGAATCAGGATGAATGTTGGTCTTGAAGACAAAGATTTAATTATAGACGATAAGATAAGAATATATTTTAGAGACGGAATAAATGAAAAGTTAAAAAAAGGACAAAGCTCAATAACTATAAAACATGTTGTGACATGGGGGGAACCATATAAATTAGAAAAATTATTCAATTGGAGTTCCAGAAGAGAGTTTTATGGTTATACTGATGAAAAAGGAGTGTTTTATCATACTCGTTGGTATCCATATGGATTGATTCAAGATAGAGGAAGTATAACATTGACAGCACGATGGTCTTTTCTTAAATACCCAGAAAAAGATTACCCAGTTCCAGAAAAGGAAAAGAATATAATGGTTAAAAGAGATGCAGTAATAGTAGGTGGTAATTGGATATATGATACAATAAATAAAAAATGGATGTATTATTTAAATGAAAATCTATCGGCAAATGTCATAGAAAATCTGTTCCCAAATGGAGAATCAGGAATTATTACTGGTATGTCTAAGACAGATACGAGACAATATTTAGCAGATGGAATATATCAAATATATTATAAAGGAAAAGCATATTTCTTTAGATTTGATGAAAATGGGTATATGGTTACTGGGCTTAGTTATGCAAATGGAAGCTATTATTATTTTGTAGAAAGTGGTATACTAGAAGGAGCAATGCAATTAGAGCCTATAGTTATAGGAAACGAGAAAATAGTATTTGATGTATATGGTAGAATAGTTAAAGGTATCAATGAGATTACTGGAGATACAAATCTTATAAGGACAACGTATAAAGAGATGGTAGGAATGGATAATTATTATGACCCAATTCCATCATTAGTAGGATGGAGATAAAACTGAGATATATGAAATGTAAAATTATAAAAAAAATATCATTTTTGATTTTAATAATTAGTTTAATACTACTTGTATATGCTTGTAAAAAGAAAAATGACAATCAATCACTAAACTCTGACCAGAAATTATTCAATTATGAAGAAAATATAGCTGGCCGAAAAATTGCTGTTGCTTATTTTTCAATAAATGATGATGTAGAAGAGTTGGCAGAAAAGTTTGCAGAAGCTCTTAACGCAGATATATTTGAGATAATTCCAGAAGTTCCATATAGTGAAGAAGATTTAAATTTTTATAGCGATAGTTCAAGAGTAAAACTTGAAGATAAGTTTAATCCATTTGATAGGTCTATAGATAATGAAGATGAAGAGTATGAGACTTCTGAAGGGATCAAAATCGCGACCAAGTCAAAGATAGAAGATAAGAAAAGGATTACTGAGTTACCTAAAATCAAATCAAATAATGCAAAAAAATATCCCATTATAGTTTTGGGATTTCCAATCTGGTATGAAAATGCTCCAAAGGTAATATATACTTTCATGCAGGGGTTAAAAAATAAAGTTGTAGTTCCATTTTGCACTACTGGAGAGATGGGGCAGATAGATCAGTATCTGACAAACATTACTGATGACAGTGTACAGGTGATGAGCGGAAGATCGTTTGATAAAGATGTGAGCATAGAAGAAATAAAAGATTGGGTGACAATGCTGAGTGCTGACTTTGATATTAAGTAAAAGTTAGGGCTTGCAATTTAGTAAGTATTTATGTATAATATGAGAGTTGCTGGTGTGGCGGAACTGGTAGACGCCCAGGACTTAAAATCCTGTGGATGGTGACATCCGTGCCGGTTCGATTCCGGCCACCAGCACAAAAGAGCCTATTTAAGGGCTCTTTTTTTATTAAAAATTTATTAAGATTTAAAAAAAATATTCATTTTAGTTGCAAAATAGGGCTTGTTTTTGTATAATATTGAAAATGGGTTTTTGTGCTCATTTGTTACTTTTTGCGTGAATAACGCAAGCGTTTTATTTGATTAAAAAATTTTTTTAAGAGGTTTGGTTTATGTTAAGTCAAAAAATGAAAAGAGTCATCAGCATCTTACTTATTGTTTGTATGACTTTATGTAGCAATGGATTCTCAGTTCTTGCTACAAGTGTTGACGATGTTGTCAACGAAAATTTAGCGGAGTCGAGTCAAAAAGAAACTCCAAATTATTATCTTGAGTACAAAGAATATCATGAGGAGAAAGTTTTAGTTAAGACGAATGATGTCGAAAGCGAAGACAAAACTTTAAGTGATGAAGAAAAAAATAATGAGGAGAGTTCTGTTGATTCAATTTTCGAACCATCTTCTGATGATGAAGATGAAGAGAGTGAAACTGATTACAAAGAAGAACCAGAAGAAGATGAGACAGAAACTTTAGTAGAAGAAACTTTTGAAGAAGAAACTTCTGCTGAAGAAACATCTGTTGAAGAAACTTCTGTCGAAGAATCAGCTGAAGAAGAAACTTCAGATGAAGAGACAGGTGAGGAGACTTCTGTCGAAGAGACGACAGAGGAAACTTTAGTTGAAGAATCTCCTAGTGAAGAAGAGACTTCGATTTTGGAATCTGAAACTGTAGAATCTGAAACTGAGACTACAGAGATTGTTGAAGTAGAGACTAGTGGGATAGTCGAGACTGAGACGACAGAAAAAGAAACAGAAGAAGAAACAACTGTCGAAGAGACAGAAGAGAGTATTGAAAATGAGACAACTGAGAAGTCTCAGGATGATTTGATTGACGAAACAACAGAAACCAACGTTGATAATATAGAAGATGTAAAAGTAAAGAGCGAGATAGAATTTGTAGAAGCTACTAAGAATGAAGCAGAAAAAGAAGTTAAAGTTGTAAAGAGATATATTATAGCTACAAGATCAATTCCAGAAGATAGTGTATGGACTTTGAAAGAGATTTTAGCAAATGACACAGCAGCATCATTTAGACAGATACCTTCTATAGAAGATATTAAAGAGAAGTATCTTGCAAAAGAAGTAAAGGTACTTGTAGAAAATCAATATGGCGATCAAAAAGTTGTGACAGTTCCAGCTAAGTGGAATGTACAAATATTGTCGAAGATATATCGTCCAGAGTATGTGCCAGATGAAAAGAACTATAAAGCTGATGAAAGCGGTAATGTTGAAGTGGTAAAAAATCTTGACGAGTTTACTGAGACTGAAACTACTGAGGCAACTTATGAAGATAAGGATTTAAAGGATGAAACTAAAGTAGAGGAAGAAACAAAAGCTGAAGAGTCAGCAGAGGAAAATATTATAGAAGAAATAACTGAAGAAGAGACAGTAGCAGGATTCAATACTACTGATGAAGACACAGCTGAAACTGGGGCTCGTGAAACTCGCCCATACGATGATGAGAGCGAAGACACAGCTGAAACTGGGGATCGTGAAACTCGCCCATACGATGATGCGAGCCCAGAAAAAGAGGTAAAAGTTACTGGCGACGACTATGATGCAGAAATAAAAGATGAAGAAGTAATTTACGAGTATGAGGAATTAAAAGACGATAGTCCTATAGTTCCAAATGACGATGAATTAGATAAAGAAGATTTATTAAAAGGTAATGCAAAGAATGGAGTTGTAAATAAGGATAATGCAGAGGAAGAAGGTGTGGCATCGCTTGATCTTGCTGACCTTGCTTCTGAACTTGGAAAACTTTTAGGTGGAAAAGTTGGTGTAGGATCTGGAATGGGATTTGATTTCCCACTCTTAGGTGCAAACCCTCATAGTCACTGGGTATGTGGAAGAGCTGTATGTAGCGACACTGCAAAGAATCACTTCAATGAGAACATGGCAACTTTACACCCAGAGAATGGACAAGCTACATACCAAGCAGTAAATACATTTGAAGAATTTAAGGCTGCTATAGCAAGTGGAAAATCAGATAATGACTATATCTACTTGACTGCAAGCATCTCTATAACTGAGATGATAAAACTTACTAGACCACTTTATCTTTGCTTAAATGACTATAAGTTATCATTTAAAGCAGAAGGCCAGTTATGCACATATTATGATGAAGAGAATCCAACACTTGAGACAGTTGGTACATACCCTTATGCAATATGTATATGTGGATGTAATGATACAAGAAATGAAGATGGAAAAACTGGAACTGACACATTCTGTGGATACATGGATGGATTAAATGAGGGTAGAACAGCTCCAGCTATATTCTATACAAAATCAAAAGGCGTATATCTATACGGACTTGGAAATAATGGAGCAGTAGATGCAAGCGACACATATGAGTCAAATGAAACAAGGCTTAAGATTAAGAACTTCATAGCAACAGCTTCTATAACTTCTTATGTGCCAAGACAAGCTCAAAAGTACAAAGATGTCAATGGTAAAACAAATTACTATAGTTACCCAAATAACTACTTATATAATAAATACATAGCAACAAGAAGCAATTATGATGATTACTCATCATCATTCCTTACTATGTCTATAAATGATAAGGACCAGGCTGCTACTCAGACTACGAGACAGGCATTCTTCTATGGTTTGGATGTAGAGAACATTTCATCAAATGATGGTGGTTTTGCAAATCTTTACTATGTAAACTCTGTGGCAGTTGAACACTCTAAGTTTAAAGATGTAGCTGCATTTAGAGGCGGTATTATATCAGCAGACTACAATGTAAGAAGATTTTTGACTACATCAGGAACTTCAGTTATGAACGACTATATTGATATAGGACACAATCATATATCTGATTGTGGACTTGGCGCTGAGTTTATAGTTGCAGTTGCTCACCCTTACTCATATATGGCTTCAGTTAGTGAAACCTATATAGATGATGATGGCGAAGAGCATACAAGAGAAGTTAGAAAGAGACTGTATGCTGCAACGTACTCTTTGACTGAGAGAGGTAGAAAAGATAACGAAACTTGGGGCAATATTGGAAGATATAAAAATGGAACTAGAGCAAGAAGAGTTGCAAGCATTAGTTTTGCAGATGATGTAATTTATAGACCAGATCTGAATGGTCTCTTCCTCCTTGAGAACTATGATGGTGGTTCTACACTTGAGACTTATCGTATAATAAAAGGTAATATATTTACAGACAATGCAATAGGAAATCTATACAAAGATGGTGAAGGTCAAGATGCTTTTGATTCACAAGCTTATGCAATCTACCTCACATTGGATTCTGTAGGTGCAAACACCACTAATATAGTAGGAAACGAATTCTCAGGCAATAAAGGTGGTGCATTGTATGTAGAAAATATTTACAATGAGCGCAATAATAAACCTATAACTGATAAGAGTGAAGGTACAATTTATTTTGACAATAATATAGTTCAAAACAATCAATTATATAATGCAAATTATGTAACAACAAGTAAGCCTGATAGACTTGCGGTTGTTGATTTTGAGTCAGTTGGAACAGTCCTTATTAACTCAAAGACTATTGTAACTTCTCAACAATACATCAAAGATAATAGCGGTATTGGAACAGGTGCAACAAAAATTACAGGAGTAAATACATCATATATCTATAGGACAGAATTTGTGAACAATGGTTCATCAACGGAAGGTGGACTTGGAGGTAATATATATATAAGCACTTGTTCTACTGTATATATTGGAAATCCAAATGTTGAATATACTGAGAAAGTTAAGTTTAGCGATAATAAAGATACTGTAAATGCTGGTGGCGGTATCTATGCCTATGATGTAATTTTACTTGAGTTATCTGATGCAACATTTGAAAACTTAAAAGCAAAAGAAAATGGAGCTGGAGTATATGTAAAAGGTGAAAATAGAAACACTGCTTTAAATATCTACGGTACAACATTTAACTCAAATGAGATTACTGGTGAAGAATCAGTGCTTGAATCGGATGATGACATAGGATATGGTGCAGGAATTTATTATCTTGGCAATGATAGCGATTCATATATTCATACATTCTATTCATCATACTTCTTAAGTCCTGTAAAAACCAATGTATTTACGTCAAATAAGTCTGGAAAAGATGGAGAGGCTTTATACTTTAAACATTTATCAGGAAAGTCAACAGTAAAATATGTAAATATTAGTTCATCTGGTAGTTTAGATGATGATCCACTTGGAGATACAAAAAATATAATTGCATTATTGGATGCTACTAAAAGTGAAATTACATTTGCGAATACAACTTTAGGAAATCTCAGATATACTGGAAGTGACGATAATAGAAAGAAGTATTCAGTAATGTATGTGAGAAACAGTAAAGTATTATTTGATGTTGGAACTCATATTGCTACAAGTTCAAATCCAATAAGACTTAAGAGCGCAACGCTTTCTATGGTTTCATATGACTTCAGAAATCATATGGCAGATGGAGTAGTAAGTGGTGTGCCAATCGATGAAGATATACTTTTATGGAATAATAACGGTGACTACATAATCGGTGTTGAAAATGATGCTACAAGCTATGTAGAGCTTAAGCAAGGTATGATTTACAACAACTCTCAACTTGTTGGACAAAATAGATATGGCAGTGGAATAAGTGGTGCAGTTGGAGATATTCAACACGATGGTATGATGGGATATATATTTGCAACTGATGATTCATCAGAGATGAAGCAGTCATATATTTATCTTGGTGGAAATATCCATGTAAAAGATAATTTTAGAATTGGTTATACAAGTACAATTGATCCAAATGGGGCCAATGTACCATTTGAGAATGTAGATGAAGAAGAACAATATGCCGACCCAAAATATAGACATTTCAATGTTTTGTTGAATGGCATAGCAACTTCAAGTTTTGCTGATGAAGAGTTATTAATTCTCGACAGCAATGTGGAAGATGTTCGTATAGGAAAGCTTGCAAGAGTATTCTTTACTCCTATCAATACTGGAGAAACAACTTTTGATACTGGAAGTCCTGCAACAAGAGCAAAGGAAGCACCACTATTTAAGATGAGTGGCGATAATGATGACTATGTTAGATTTAATAATAGATATGTTCAAGGATATGATAATGGAACAGGTGGAGCAGTTGCTTCAGCGATGTTCTTCCTTGACACATTTGCTTATAGTTATAGTAATCATTTATATCCAAAGAATTGGTACGGTAACGGAGTATATGAGAATCGTGTAGTTTATTTTGACAGAGATAAGACAAGCGAAACCGACCCATATAGAATATATGCAACTGATACGGCATTACTTATAGAGTTTAAGTTCAATATGGTATTTAGCACTATACCTGGTTCTGATGAGTGGGTACAGGAAATTGATAGCCAAAGAGTAAGAAATGGTTCGACTGTCATTCAACCAATAAAGAGTTATGCTCTTTCAGATGAATCAGCTGCAATTTATACGAGCTCTGGAAGATATAAAATAATAGACATTATTGGTAATTTGAATATAAAAGAAGGACAAAATGATCCTAAAAAGAGATTCCACTCATGGGATTGGGATACTAAAGTTACACTTGACAATGTTAGCCAAACTTGGAATGCCGAGTTAACTTGTATTTATGCAGTAATAGACCACATCCATAAGCCTTGTGGAACTGCTGTTGGTGTAGATTGTACACATGTAAATGATTCAACAACCCACGAAGATTATGGCGGAAATTTATCAATGAATGAAATTGGGAAGACTGCAGTATATATAACTACTGTTTCGCAACTTATGTATGCTGCAGAACATCCAGAATATATGTATGTTCTTGGAAATGATATAGAATTAAAAGATGCTATCACATCTTATAATCTTGAAACTGATGGCATACTAAATGATACAGCAAGTCCAGTTGATGGATTAAAGATTTGTTTAAATGGACATAAGTTAATTGCAAATACCACAAAAGATTTATTTGCTCTTTGTGGTGACTGCTATATTACAGATTGCCAGACCACTCCTGGAAAGATAGAGTATAAAGACAATACTCAGACTACAGGAACTCTATTTACTTCTGTTGCATCAGGCTCAGATGCAAACAGTTTTGGTTTTTATGGAAAAGAAGACTATATTGTGTTTGACAGTTTAGCAATTAATAATGATGATCAAGCGCTTATTAAAAACTTGCAACCAGGCGATGCTGTAAGGATGGAATCTATAGAGGTAACTGGTAATACACTGAAGTCAAGTTTATTCAAGTCTAAAGGTGATGTAGTACTCAATAATTGCAAATTTGATAATAATACATTGGATTGTGAGGGTTCATCTATTATAGAATGCGAGGAACCAGGAACTACTTCAAATAATAATTGTGATGTATATATTTTTGGTGGAGATTATATAGACAACACCATAGAATCATTAAATTCTTCTATTATAAGTATTAATTTAGAAAATGAAAATTCATCTATCTATATTCAGAAGGATGAAAACAATCCAAGCATAACTGAGAGTAGATTGACTGTTTCTGGTAATAAAGTAACTAATAAAGCAGCATTTAATATAGAGGGTGATGATGCTCCATCAGAAGCTATGTTTACAATGTTTGGAGTAGACTTCAAGAATAATATTACAAATTTTGTAGATACTTCAGAATCTTTCTACGGAGCAGCTCTTCGTCTCGTAAATATATATGGAAATAGTGAAGCAGGTAGTGACCACATAAGTGATTGTACATTTGAACAAAATGGTATATATGATAGTGCTTCTGAGAATTTATACAATAAATCAATAAGTGGAGACTATAAACTATATGGCGGAGCTATTTATATAGAAGGAAATAAGACATCTGGTGTAGGACAAGATAAACAATTCATAATTAGCGATACAAAGTTTGAGAAGAACTTTGCATATGAGGGCGGAGCTATTTATTTGAAAGATTCGAGAGGAGTTACTATAAGTGGCGATGAGACTACTATGAAAGCTAACTTTGCAAATGAAGGTTCTGTATTATATGTAAATGATGCTGATGAGGAGATTGATGGCAGATATTCTATCAACTTAAATAGACTTGTATTTGAAAATAACGGCATTAATTATGGTGATGATTTGAGTACAGTTCGCACTTCTGATTTTATAAAGAGTAATAGTATGATTTATTATTCAGCTATAGGCACAAATGGTGGAGAAAAGGACCCAATCATTCTTTACTTGGAAAGCCCTACTATAAAACACAACTTTGCAAGTGAAGGTTTGATTAAACTTGGAAATTGTGACACAACAAATATGCTTAAAATTTATGGTGAAGATGCTTCAGGAACTATAGAATACAATGGTATTTACGATAACGGTTCAACTTATAGTAATTATTATGCAGGACCAATTATAAGTTTCGCAAATGATGCTGGATATAAACCACTTGTAGAGATGTTTGAATATACTGAGACTTCTATCAGTCTTAGTATTGAGAATAATTTTGTAGGTGATAGCAATGCTATAGTAAGCGATATTAAAAACTTAAATGCAAGTTCTTCTATAACATTTACAGGAAAATTAACTATAAGAAATAATTTCAATTCAGATGATAAGCAAGCAAATATAAATGTAAAGCCTATACTTGAATTTGATGCAGATGAGTCTTTAGATCCTGCGACAGTATACCTATATTTCAATACAGATGTGGCAAATGAAGAGATGCCTCTTACTAAATGGAATTTCAATACTAACGGTTGTCTCGCCAACCCATCTATAGAGCATTATTATGCTGATAATAGATCTCCAGCTGCTTCTAATATAACTTTTGGCTACGGGACTAAGACTATAAACAACGATGATGACGATACTTATGGTATATATAAAGGCAATGATACTATGCTTTATGTAGGAAATTTAGAGAATTATGCTAACCCTATATATGCTGTAAGTGATTATGCTATGATTGAAAGTGATAATTTTGAAGATGAAAACCTTGCTCTTTATGGACAAAGGGGAGCAGAAATACAATTAGATCAATATACTGAGACTGATATTCCAGATAAGATGTTTAATGGATTTGAGAAGTATCAAACTTCAGATGCACCAGTTTCTGGATGGGAAAGTGGGGAATATTATGTAGGTAGAATTAGTACGGGAGAATACAAAACTTGGGGATTCATCAATAACGAAGATAATTTTACAACAACTACATTTAAAGTATCAGATGAAATGGTAAACGAACATCTTAACTTTACTTGGAAATTGACTCATAACAGTAGCCATTCAATTTCGGATTATGTAAGTGCGCATGGATCATTTGATCAAAAGTGGATTGTTGCTTATGACGAGACATTTTTACATTCAACTTATCCTGATTATAGTGCAGGAACTAATTACAATATGCCAGGAACAAGTGCAGTTGATGTTGTTTTATGCCAGGAAAGAGAAATACATATGGAACAGGCTATAACAGATAAGACTGGAATGAATATTTGTCTTAATGGATCACATATATATGCACCAAACAATGACAACTTGGTACGTCTTGAAAGTGAAACAACTGATTCTTCTGATGTAGGTACAGCGAAAACTATAGCATTTATGGATTGTCAAGAAGGTATGATAAGTGGTTATTATGAGAATAGTGTTATAGGTGAAACTAAAAAATCAATTTTTGCATTACAAGGTCTTGAAGATGTAGCACCAGGAAATGAAGCAACTTTGTATCTTGAAGGTGTAAAGATTACTAATATTAATTATGTAGGAAGTGACAAAGCTTCTATCGTCAGTGCGACATATTCAAATGTTACATTTATGAAGGATGTATTATTCGTTGGTTCATCTGATTCAATCAAATGTGGAGGTGTTACACCAATTGACTTGATGAATTCAAATGTGACTATAAGTGGTTTGAAGATAAACGAGTTAACTTCTGATTCTAATATAGGAGATAGCGGGTTCTTCTATATGCATGGTGACGGGAAATATTACAATGTAGCTTATTCGAGAGATGAGATTAGAAATAAATTTACTGGAGATGTAAAGATTTCTGAACTTAGCAATAACATATTCGTATCTGAAAAAGCATTCTTCAACCTTGAAGATGTTATGGGTGCTGATGATGGAATAGTCAATATAAAACTTGCCGCACCAAATACAGAATTTATGGCTATAAATATGAAGGATAAAGCGAAAGGTGGATTATTCTATATTTCTTTGCCAAATGATGAAGGTCTTGTAGAAAGAGCAATTAACATAGAAAGATATAGTGGCGATTATATGTTTAATTCATCAACAGAAGGATATGGTAGCTTCTTATATATTGAAGATTTTAAAAATGAGTTAAATGGCAATTATTTTAAAGTTAATATAAAAGGTCAATTAGCAAATAACTATGCAAAATATGATGGAGGTGCTATCTACTTTAATTCAACTGGAGAATATGACTCAAGAATAGATTTGATATATAACATGGATGCACAAACAACATATAACAACTACTCAAAAGAGGGTAGTGGTGGATTGATTTATATAAATCAAGAGAACTGGAATGTTGCTTATCCAAGAAAGAATAAACTCACTTTAAAATCTGACTTAACAGATGATATTGTGATTAATGGAACATCAGATAAAGATTACACTGTTAAGAAAAATGGTGGCGTCATTTATATGACTGATACTATTTTGACACAAGATACAAATTCAAGATTGGTAATTGGTAGTGGTGAGACAGTAGAGGCAAAAGAAGGCCAAGGTGGATTCTTATGGCAGAAGAGATCTATTTCAAAACTCATTTCACTTAAGGTTAGTGGAACAAAATCAGCTGGAGCTGGTGCTGCAATCTTTGTAGATGGTAGTGAGGGAATTGAAAATGAGACAAGAAGTGATGAGCAAAAACATGATTCAATTACATTTGGAGATACAGGTTATATTGTTGAAATAACGGGGGCAGAAAATGTATCTGGCAATAATGGTGGTATAGTAACTATCGGAACTTATTCAGACCTTTATGTTGGTGGTACTTTAAAGGTTTGGGATGGTGATAGTTATGATTCACATGTTGATGATACAAATGTATTATATATAAGAGGTGAAGGAATTGATGAGGACCACTTGTCAAGACATGGTATAGAGAGAAAAGTTCTCAATATTGGAACTAACTTTATACCATCTACAAATGACACCACAAGTGAGAGTCCAGAAGCTTCATACTTCTATTCGTTTACTGAGAGATTGGATAGAATAATATTTACTGGATGGAATAAGACAAATTACCCTGATTATAAGTATACAGTCCGTTCGTCTTCAAAGTATTACAGAGGTGATGCAGGTAAAGAGATGAATGTCTATGATTCAGGAGAGGCAGATAGTGCCAATATTCATATTGGATATACTGATGCAAAAATTAGATTCTTAACTACAGTAAAAGGAACTGCAGAACTTAGGGTTGTAGAATTTGATGATTATGAGCCGACAAGCATAGGCTCTACAAAGCTTTTGACAAGTAAGACTTTTGAAGGTATGAAGGCAAATGCAGCTGCAAAAAGTGGAAGAGAAGAAGATGAATTATTAGGCTTTGTAACATACATAAGTGATTCAAAAGGTGCAAATAAGAAGATATCTTCATATGAGGATCCATCTAGTCAATTTGTATATGTGGCAAATGAGGAGACAAACATAATTGCTGTATGGAAGGATACGGATATTCCAGATTTGACATTTAAAGATAGCAATTACAGTGCAGATACTGGTATAACACACACACAAAGGACAAGTTGGGTAAGTGTAGAGTTTATTGAGCAACTTTACTTCAATTATGATGATAGCAATACTACAGATACACTTGGGTATAAACTTGTAAATGACTTGGTTGACTCATGGACAGTTCTTGGTGACTTAAAAGACACCACTAATAATTACTATTCTGTAAAGGCGAGTGGTTCTATAGTTGAAGGTATATCAAGTAATGAAACATATATCTATATGGATACCTATAGTATTAATAAGTACTACAATACCCCATTTTATAATAATGAAGATGGAATCTTAGCTATATTTGATAATGATGATTATAGCTATGGCAGTATAAAAAAGTTAGGGGATAACGAAATCACTACTGATATTATTGTTGCAGAAAAAGTAGAGATGGTAGGTAAAGTAGAAGTTAGCGATTTCAATTTTGCAAATGCTAATGATGCTTCATTTATTAATATGAAGAACAGCAGCGGATATTTATATGTAGTAGGTGGTGTAAACATCCATAATAATGCGAACTTTAGAATCAAACCATCTAAAGGTGCTTATACATATATAATTGATTCAGTATTCATGGAAAATAGAAGTAAGTTAAATTCTGGCGATGGAGAAGGACTTATCTATTTTGAAAGCCCAGATGCAGGATTAAATTTGACAAAGGCACTTATAAAAAATACAACATTTGATGATAATGTTGCAAATGCAATTATTGAGCTCGGCGGAAATTACAATGATACAGAAGACGAAAGTGAAGGAATACTTATTATTGATGGTTCAGTATTTGAAAGTAATATGGCGCCAAAAGGGGCAACAGATAGTGCAATCATTAAAGTTCAAAATAACACAACAATATATGAGCAGATAGTTCATATTAACAATTCAAAGTTTGTAGGTAATGATGATAGCGAGCCAGCTTATCAAGATATAGCCCAGATATATAATTCTATTATCAAATCATATGGTCATGCAATCTATCTTGACGGCACTGTGATAGAAAATAATAAAGTGGCTGATTATATTATTGCTCAAAGCAAGGCAAACAACCTTGGTATGTTGAGATACCAATTAAAAAATACTATTATTACAAACAATGAACTCACTTATGCAAATGACAACACAAGTTTGACAAAGGGTGTAGTTGTGTATCAGAATTATGCTGACCAAGGACTTATAACTTCAGATGCAAGATCTAAGAACTTAATTTCTTCTGTGAGCATTACAGATAATAAGTCAAATGCTGCTATCTATAATAGTGATGAAGTTGGTGGCGGAAAAACTATGAACTACACACTTGGAAAACTTGTAACTATAAAAGGAAATAGCAATAAAGATGACACAGAGATAAATTTTGTAGTCAAGGATTCAGAAGCAGATTCGGCTCATACTGTATCATTTGTAAATACTGATACGACAGACTTCTACAATGAGTCAGATGATATGATTGCTTCAAAATCATATATTGGTATGACATTAGATGGTTCGTTTGGTGCTAATGATGAAATAAAATATATTGCATCACAGACTTGGAGTGTAGATGTGAGATTGCCTGGTGCAGTTCATAATATGTTTAAATCTGACAACTCAGATTATATAATAGCTAAAAGTGCAAACAGTATAGTATTTATGCAGAAGTCAGAGACTGATTACTACATCACTACTAACTTTGAACCTTATGATGAGAGTGTCAAGATTGAATCTCAATATTTGCACTATGGAAATGACACTATTGCAGACGAACCAATGAAACCAACAAGCACTATTTATCCGGGTTCAGAGTTTAACTATTGGTGTCAAGATAAGTATTTATTGCAAGAGTATCTCTTTATAGAGAATGGGACAGCACTTCAAGGAGAGGGAGAACCAAGAATTGCAACTATATATGGTTTGTGGAAAAGAGATATAAAAGTTAATGTTTATACAAATAATGGAGGAGTTGGGCTTGACGGAAACCCACTTAAGCCTGTAACTTATGATACTGTACAAGTAACAACAAGCTCCCTCATCGTCCCTATGGGTAAATCATTAAGCAATGCAGTAAGTTTCACATATATCAATGCAGAGACAAATGAAGAGACAACTGTGACAAGTGGTCTTGATACAAAAATAGATTTTGCCCGAGAGGGTATGACACAGTCTGATAACTGGTGGACTAAAAATGGATTCAATAATGGAAAACAAGACAAGGATTGGGGTGAAGAGTGGATTTATGATGATGAAAAAGAACATACAGTTGTTAAAGAGATAGACCTATACTTAAGATGGCGTGGTCAAGAATATAATATGTACTACGAGTATTATGATTCTGAATCAACTCTCCTTGCTTCAGGCTCTACAGCAGTAGATAATAAATATATAAGTAAAGATGGCAACGAGTTTTCAACACAACACTATAACGATGTTATACAGGATTTAATTACACCAATTCGTCATGGTTATGATTTTGTTGCATGGCATAGTTCGCCATCTGAGTTATTTACAAGTGAAAATGTCATAGAATCTAATTCAGCATATCTTTGGGACTATGATATCACAGCATATGCAGAGTGGAAGGCAATTGACTACCCTGTAGTATATGTAGCAAAAGAAGGTGAGATAGATGATGGACAAGGTAATCCTATAACAGCAACTAAATCTTATTCAACAATGAAATTTGATATTGGTATGTCAAGTCCTTCATATACTATGAGTTATATACCATTTAATAGAAATGGATATGCTTTCTCTGGTTATCAATATAATCTTCCTGTAAGAGGAGAGAAAAATTTAGAGATAGCTGCAAATGAATTAGTAGGTGAGCAGAATTTCTACAATGCAAGGACAGTCCAAGACCCAGAAACAAAGGATTGGTCAAAAGAAGTAGGAGACCCTACTGAGTTCAATGTAGTGTGGGAAGCAAACGAATATAAATTGTATTTTGATTTAAATGATGGACAAAGAGGCAATACAAGCACATATAAAGGTACAACTTATGTGGCAACAGGTTCTAAAACTGATGCATTTGATGATTTTGACTATGATGCTACAAAGAATATGTATTGGATGAATGTAGTATATGGCGATAAGTTGAATTCTGGTGATATAAGTGAATTACCTACACCAGTTCGTGCTGGATATACTTTTGATGGTTGGTTTATGAGACAAGATTCAACTGAAGATACTAAGAAAGTAGATAATACTACAGTATTCAACTGGTCAGAGATATCATACGATGAGAGCGATTGGACTACTTATACAGGGGCTAAAGATACAAAGGTATATGCTAAGTGGTCAAAAAATAAATATACAATTAATTTCCTCGCGAAGTCAAGTGAAGAACAAGAAATGGATACTCCATCAGGTAGCATAGCAAGTATTGATATGGAATTTGATATTGCAACTACTGCTACTATAGAGATACCAAAAATAAAACTTGGTGCGGACTCATTTGTATGGACTATAGATGGTTATACATATACTGGTTCTAGCATAGATTATGAAGATTATGATAGTAATACTTATAGTGTGCATATACCAAATGCAACTCAGTCAATCACAATAAGTGATCCAAATGGCGAATTTTATAATTTGAAGCTTGGAAATATTGATGATGGAGCAACTATTGAAATAGTTGCTAATTGGCAAGAACATAATTACAAAATAGAATACAATGCAAATATTCCAGAAGGAAAAATACTTAAGAGAGGTGCGACTAAGTCAACTACAGATAACATACTTTATACAGAAGACACTGATATAGATATACCAGATTCATCTACTCTTTCAATAGAAGGATATAAGTTTATGGGTTGGGCGACTGTCAGTGAACCTGTAAGTGATGATGATGTAGTATATCACTATAATTATTCATATACAGGACTTAATAAACTTGCATCAAAGAAAGAAGGAATCATAGGAGCTGATAATGATAATGAAATTTATAAACTCTATGCATTCTGGATGAGAAATCCATACGCCGTAGTCTATGATGTAAATAATGATGAATCAGCGACTTCATCAATAGCAAGACAGGTATTTGAGACAGACTCAGACTTTGACCAAAGATTAAATGCACTTGGATTTAGAGTTCCAGGATTTACATTTGATGGATGGAAGGATTTGGGTTATAGACCTTCTACAGACCAAAATCCACAAGGATGGCTTGCTACATATAGTGATGCTCATATAATACCAGCTGGAAAGAGTATTCGTTTTGGTGATAGTGAAGATGAAATAGAGGCAGAATTCCAAGGTATGTGGACAGAACATACATATACTATTGACTTTGATTATAATGTGCCAATCTCTCCAAAAGTAGGAGAAGTGAATTATGCTGATGGCACAAAAGATAGTATAACTACTACTTATACAGAGGAACAGGATCTTGGGGAAGCAGTAGTTAAAGTGGCAGGATATGAATTCGACTATTGGACAGATCCATATGGCAATGTATACCCTGAAGAAGGAGTAATTACTCGTATGGCTTCAACTTGGTCAAATGCCGAACATATAACACTTACTTATCACTGGAAGAAGGCAGAAGTGCTTATACTTCTTGATCACAATGATGGTGAAAACGAGACAGAGTTCACTACATACTTTGATGCAACATACAGCTATATTAAAAATCTTCCAACTCCAACAAGAAATGGATATACATTTGTTGAGTGGACAACAAAAGCTGCAACTCCTTACGAAACTGTTGTAGCTCCAAATGAAGTTGTAAAAGACAGTGACATAGTTCGCCACGCAACACCATCTTCTGGTGTGGAAGGTGATCCAGTTCAGACTTTATATGCTCACTGGAAACATAATGATTATATACTCACATTTAATGCAAATTCTATACAAGGTGTTGCTGGTATAATTCAAAAAGGTATTATGACATCGACAAATAGAAGTACAAGTTCTATAACTGCAAGATATGAGAGACCTGTGGGTGAAAAGGGTGTTCCTGGTGCTATGTCAGATCTTGATACACCAAAACTTGCAGGATATCAATTTGCAGGATTTGTAAATTCAGATGGTGATGATGTTAAGAAAGATACACTATTCTGGGCATATGACAATAATCAGGTGGCAACAGCAGAGTGGGAAGCTAATACGTATAATGTAGGATATGACCCAGGTGCAACTGATGTGGTAGGAAAGATAGCAACCCAATATAATGTATCTTTTGATACAAATGATACTACATTTACAGAAGTAATTGAGGATGGTTCTGCAAATACATTTAGCAGGAAAGGATTCTCATTTGATTACTGGGAAAATACAAATAAGAATGCAGAGACATTGGAAAATTTAAATAGTATAAAACTTGCAAAAGCTACTTATTCTAATGCTGAAGAGATTGCAAACTTAACTGAAGTAAATGGTAAGACAGTAATTATGAAGGCACACTGGAAAGAACACGAATATGAAGTTGAGTTTAATGGCAATGCCCCAACAAATTCTCAGAACCTTCCAAACTATGTAAAGGGTTCAATGGAAAATCAAAAGTTTAGTTATACTGAACTTAAAAAACTTCCTAAGAATACGTTAGAAGTTGAAGGTTATAATTTCATAGGTTGGGCTAGCAAGTCAAATGTAACAACTCCAGATTATACTGACGAACAAGAAGTTTCTAAACTTGCAGGTGCGGATTATGGTAGTGATGGTGAAGCAGATGTGTTTACTTTATATGCGATTTGGGAAGCAAAAACATATAAGATTAAGTTTAATTTAAACGATAAACCAGAAAATAATTGGGGAACTACCACAGCAAGCTTTATAAACAATAGTGGAAAAACTTTTGACCGAAATGCATATGAATATGAGATAAAGTTTGATTCAGCATTTAGCACTGATATAGGTAATGGAGAAAATTCAACAATCAAGGGCGATAATAGAATTGGATATGACTTCTTAGGTTGGGTATCAACCATGAGTTATGCTAATCCAAAATTAATAGAGAGATCGAATAGGGCAGATGCAGTAATCACAACAACTACTTTATATAGAGCAACATCAAACATCACACTTTATGCTTTATGGGACAATAAAACATACAAAGCAAGATATAATGTAGAAACTAGAAACTATAGCTCAGATTCGGATAAACCAGTTCTTGATAAGACTCAAGATACTATCTATTTTGACTGTGCGTTTGGAAGCAATGGAGAATTAAATAATGCAGAAAGCACTATACACGAACTTGCCTCAGTAACAGGAGGACAGTTTGCATTTAAGGGCTGGTACTATGATCAAGAGTATTATTTAGTAGATCCTTCTGACCCAACAGGAACAATACGAGATGGTGCTACACCAAATGAGGCTAAAAAGGTTGTAAAAGATTCCCCATCATTTGATTATGATGTGTATAATTATGTAAAAGATTATTGGGAAGAAGATGAAAGCACATTTAGACTCAACGCTTGGTGTGCAGGTAAAGGAAGAGTACTTTACATAAACCCTAAAGGTGGAGAGGTTTGGTTTGGTGGAAAGACAGATACTACAACAAAAGGTAAGAGATATGCAGCTACAAATTCAAATACGGCATTTAGCATAGATGTATCTAAGGACATAGCTATAAACACAGGTGGTGTTGATTACTTACCAGTAAATGAATATCCAAGCCCAACAACATTTAAACCAGGCGATTATAATGATAAGACAGGTGGATATGATGCAATATATAAGAAAGGCTACAATTTCACTTCATGGACTACAACAACAGAAGGTGCTACTTATGCAGGAGAAGTGGATGGAGATACTGAGTATTGGTCTGATGCACAAAATTCTTATATAGAAGCAAATTGGCAGGCAAGAGTTTATGAACTTGAATACAATGTAAACCTTGATTCAATAGGTCCGTCAACAGAGCATTTACTTCAATGGATAGATCCAGCAGACCCAACAGTATTTAACCCAGATACTCCAAGTAATAAGACAGTAACTTATGATACATTGCTTGGACCAGATGCTGGAAATGTAGCAACTTTCTCGACACCAGTACTTCCTGGATATACATTTGAAGGTTGGTATATTTATCCAGAAGGAAATACAAATGGTATAAGAGTTGATGTTGGCACTATGATATGGAAGTATGCTGAAGACGATAAATTCACAAAGAATGATGGAACGGATGCACTTGCTATCGTAAGTAATAATCATATTGATGATACAAGATCGGTTGTTCCTGTTAGAATGTATGCTAAGTGGACTGCTAACACATATAAACTTGTAATTGATTTAAATAAGGGAAGGGGAACTACAGATCCTGATTTATCATTCAGAGATGCTGATTATAAAAGTAATAAAGTTGCAACTATCTCTGTAGTGTTTGATGAAGTAATCACCACTGATGATTATCCTGCAGACTCAGCTTTTAGCAGAGATGGTTATACATTTAAAGGAACTTATGCTGTGAAAGGAATTTGGCCAGCCGATTGGACAGATGTAAATGAAGGTTGGTTTAGAAAGATAACAAGAGGCACAACAAGGTATGACTTTATGCTTATAAAAGATTTTGATGGATATGATGATGAGGCCGACACTATCGATAACTTCAATGGGGTAGTTACTGCATATGCAATGTGGTATCCAAATGAGATAGAGGTAACTTGGGATGGTAACAAGAAGTCTACAGAGTCAACTTCTGCAAAAATTAACGGTTCAAATGAAAAATATACTAAGAAGATACTTTATGATGATGCATTTGGATATAATAGAAAAGACAGTATAATAGATACTTCATTTTATACTGAAGCAAATGCAAATGATGGAGAGATATTTGCATTTGATGAAGACAATACATATAAGCAAGGCTATAAACTTCTTGGATGGAATACCAAAGCAGATGGAACAGGTGAAGACATATTATCTACATCTACACCTTCGGTTGCAAACTTTAGTGTATATGCTAAATGGGAACAAGTAGAACACAAAATAATTTACAATGCAAACGATTCAAATACTGGAGAAACTTATGGTTCTACAGAAGTAGATTCTATACCAGAGGATACTACAGTTAAGTTTGATGATGCTCTTTCAGCAATGAAAGTGGCAACGAGATCTGGTTATGTGTTCAATGGATGGTTCACAAAAGATGGTAATGCAGATGGAACTTGGAACGGAGATTGGGGCACAGAGATAAAAGAAGGAGTGAAGTACAACTTTGATGAAGCACTTGCAGATATATCAGAAGATGAAAAAAGTTTATTTAAAGACCCTTCAAATGCTCCTTATGAATTGGAAGTTTATGCAAAGTGGACACCAAAAGCTTACACAGTTAAGTTCTATATAAATGATAGTGGAGTGGGAAATGGATCTACAGAAGGTTCACTTATAGTAAATGGAACAACATATAAGGGATTACTTGCATCTCCATATAATTTAACTCCAGTTTATTTTGACCATACTATACAAGTTAAAGATTATAAGAAAAATGCACTTAGAACTACTAATGAGCTTCCTATTGGAGACTCTAACCACTTAAAGAGAACAGGATATAGTATAGATGAAGCAACACCATGGTTGAAAGATTCCTCAACAGGAACAGAAGGTGTGGATTTCTATAGTGATTTATATCAGGTAGATGGTGACACAAGTTATTTTGCAAATTGGAATAAAGATACTTGGAGAGTATTATTTGATACTACAGTTCAATCTACTCTGAAACCAAAATCTGCCAAGTCGGCTCAGGCTGCAGTAAAAGCTATGGTGCACTCAAGTGATATAGATACCATTACTTCTTTAGAAGAATTGAGTGTAGAGTTTGACACGGATACTCAGATAAACAGGTCAGCAGAACTTACAAGTCAGTCTTCAAGCGGAGATATCACAGTGGGATATGATTTCAATAAATGGTGTCTTGATAAGGGATATGATTTAACTAAGACTACTTATGGATCAACTGACAACATAAAGATTACAAAGGAATTACTTGAGACTTCAAATATTACAAAGAATGAAACTAATAAGACAATTACACTATATCCAACATTTGTTGAAAAGTCATACATTATACAATTTAATAATAACTATGCAAATTATACTGCAGATTCATCATTTGATGTTGAGACAATACCTGCTATTAGTGCATCATATAATGAACTCAAGCATATCGCACACCCAATAGTTCAATCTACAACTGTGCTTGAACCTGGTGAAGGCTATTCTGGAGCAGGTGGGTCAATAGAATTTACTGGATGGAGCACAACTGATGCACCTCTTGATTCAAATACTTTACCAGAGTATCCATATACATCTAATTACATTGATGTCACTCGACTTCTTGCCGATGCTCAGGCAGGAAATCCAGATGGCACAGTTACACTTTATGCTCATTGGAGAAAGACAAGATATCCAATTAACTACGTAAATGATAACTCAGCTATAGCTTGGTCTACTATAACAGCAGATGTGCCATATTGGTTTGACGCAGATACTACAGATGGAGACTTAGATATACCAGGTATCGGTGATCCAGGTGCACCACAGAGATCAGGAGCAGAGTTCTTAGGATGGGATTACCAATTCTATGACAATAAAGACTTCACTTCACCAAATGCAAATGTAGGTACTTCTTCAACAGCAATTAACCATAGTTTCATGTTAGGAAAAGGTCAGTCACTCAGAATGACAGCTAAGTGGAGAGTATTAACAGGAATGCTTATCTTTGATCCAAATGGTGGAACAGGTGAGAGAGTAATGGTTGATATTGGTGAGGGTGTGACATCATATCCAATACCTAATGTTTCATTCTCATTTGGAGATAAGTACATAGACCACTGGTCTACAGATCCTAATGATTTAAACGGTATAGTATTTGACAGTATAGTTACTGGCATATATAGAGAAAATGTAATGGATGACTTTATAGTTTATGCAATTTGGAAGTCACCAATTAATACAGAGAATAGCGGTAACTCTGTAAGAAATGATGGAAAGAAGAGCGAGGGCGCTAAGATAAGATCCTTCGGTGGCGGCGGTGGCGGAGGCGGAGGCGGCGGTGGCGGCGGAGGCGGCGGCGGCGGCGGTGGCGCAACCAACTTGCCACAGTTTAACCAAGCAAATCTTGATTATGCAGCAGCATTTAACTTACCATTAAGACTTACACTTGCAATTACAAATAATTCATTACTTGCAGCAAATGGATCTTGGGTATATGATCAAAATACTAATAGATGGCAGTACTCAGTATCAATTCCAAATACTCAAGTTCAAGTTGGAACTACAAAGGCAGACTTACATATGCTTGCATCAAATGGCTTATTCACATTACCAAATGGTACAGGAGGAGCAGGCATCTACTTATTTGATGAGGCAGGTAATATGATCACAGGACTTCAAGAGTATGCTGGAACTATCTACTACTTCTCAGAGACAACAGGAGAGATGCTTACAGGATGGCAAAATGTAGGTGGACAACTCATGTACTTTGGCGAAGACGGAAAGCTTATGTTCAATGTAGGTGATGAAAATGCAGTAGTTGCTTACAGGGCATTAAATCCAACAATGGTAGCCAAAGAGACATCTGGTTCTAAGGAAGTAAATCAGAGGTTGGCATTCCAAAACGCTATAAACGACTATTTCAATAAATTTGGGCAAGTGAATTAGTACAATATAGCTTATAATTATTAACTAAAATTGTAAAATAGGGGCTAAAAGCCCCTATTTTTATTGCAATTGTAGGGGCGGAGGGCTCGCAGAGCTCGCCCGTACGGTGTAGTAGCGAATGCTGGCAGAGCCCTTGTAGGGTAGAGGGCTCGCAGAGCTCGCCCGTATGGGCGAGTTTTGCGAGCCTCAATAATTATTAAAATAGTATTAAGATTTAAAAAAAATACTAATTATAGTTGAAAAATAAGGCATATTTATGTATAATATTGAAAATGGGTTTTCGTGCCCATTTATAACTTTTTGCGTGGAAACGCAACACATTTTATATGAAAAAAATTTAAGAGGTTTGTTATGTTTGGTGAGAAAATGAAAAAAGCGATTTCGGTAGCACTTATTTTTGGCATGGTGCTGACTGGAAATGGATTCACAACACTTGCATCGAGTGTTGATGATTTAGTTACTGATGCTGCGATCAAGTCGGAGCAGGAGGAACAAAAAAATTATTATAAGCTGATGTATGAGGAGGAGTATTACGAAGAGTCCACGACTTTTTTGAATACTAATTTTAATGAAGGAGATGAAAAAGATTCTTCGGAAAAGTTAGATGACAAGAAGGAGAATGATTTAGAAAATGGTTCAAATGTAACTGAACCAGAATTTTCTGATGAAGAAAATCCTGATGACGAAACTAAATCTTCAGATGATGAAGAACCTGAAGAAGATGAAACGACAACTATAGCTAAAGATGAAGAACCTGAAGAAGATGAAACAGCTGTTGAGCCAACAACAGAATCTTTTGATGAAAGCCAAACAATAAACGATAATATAGATGAAACAACAACCACTGTAGAGTCTTCTGAAGAGGACACTACAAAAGCAAGTGATGCAGAAGAGACAACTACTGCTGAAGGTGAGAGCACTGAAAGTGTTGAAAGTGTTGAAAGTGAGACAACAACTACAGAAACTGTTGCTGAAGAGACAACTACTGAGACAGCAGCTGAGACAACTACAGAAACTATAGCAGAGGAAACTACAATTGATGTAACAGAAAGTTCTGAAGAGCAATCTACAGAAGACGAGATAGTAGCATCTGAAAGTATTATAGAAGAAACAAGTGATGAGACAGAGGTAGCTACAGATTCAGAGATAAAAGAAGAAGAAAAAGTTTTAATATCAACAGAATCAGACATAATAGATAAAATAGAAGACTTAAAATCAACTGCTAGTGAGATGGAGTTTAAAGATGATGAAGTTGCCACATCTTCTATAGCTACAAAGAGTGTTATAAAAGTAGTTAAGTATATAGTGGCTACAAAGTCAAGAATTGCAACTACAAGTATCTGGAAAGTAAAGAAGTTCTTAATTGATGAGGACTTTGGATCGTTCAATGGCTTGATACCAACAGAAGAAGAGATGAACCAAAAGTATCTTCCTAAGAAGGTTAGAGTGCTTGTAGAAGACCAACTTGGAAATCAAAAAGTTATAGAGATAAATGCAAAATGGGACAGAATAAGAGTAAATCAACAATCAGGAAGAAGAGTCGATAAAACTCCAAGAGCAACTCGCGCCTTTGTACCAGATAAGTTAAGAGGACAGGGATTGACATTTGATATTGAAAAAGGAACATTTGCAAAAGACACTGTAAATGTAGCCGAGGCTATAGAGGAAGCTAATTTCAATGCTCAAGTTCAAAAAGGAATAAGCGAATATTATAGTGAGTTAAATAAAGATCAAGACATAGAAGAAAATCTTGATGAGACTGACGAAGAGACAACTGAAGATAATGTAGGGGCGAGTTCAACGAGCCCAGAAACAGAAAAGACAAATGAAGAAACAGTAGAGGCGAGCGCTGATGCAGAAGAGACTGCTGATGGCACAGTTGAAATTACAGAAAATAATGAAATAGAAACAACAGAAGTTATAGTTATAGAAGAAACTACTATAGAAGAGCTCATAGAACCTACAGTAGCTGGTTTTGTATTGTCTGAAAATGATGAGGAAGACGAAGAAGAGACTACTGCAGAGACTACAACAGAAGCTTCTACAGAGGCAAGTGAGAAAGTAAATTCAGAAGAGAAAACTACAGAAGAAGAGGCCGAAGAAGACGCTGAGGATGGCGGCGAGACTACTGTAGTGGAAAATGGAAATGATGCAGAAATAGTTGATGGCTATAAGATAGAGACAGTTTATGAAGATAGCAAGATAGAGTTGGTTTCAGGTCAAGATTTGGTAAACGATAAAGGTCTTCAAGGTAACATTGCAAATGGAGTTGTAAATCCAGAAGAGGCAAACTTCGCCGTAGGTGGAGAGCTTAATTTTGATAATGCAATTGAAGAACTTGCCAAAGAGTTGGGCGATGACTCAGTAGTTCTTTTACCTAAGTTAAAACCAGTTCAACTCACTGCTTTTGGTGATGGACTTTTAGGTGCTGGAACAACAACCACACACACACATGCGAATGGACAATATGTTACAAATCGCTCAGGTATAGGACCTACATATGTGGCAGAACAAACTTATGTAATAGCATCTGACTCTGATTTGGTAGATTATGCGAATGATTCTGCTAAACAAGGATGGTTAATATTATTAAGTCAAAATATACGTATAGAAAAAGATATTGATTTCAAAAAGAAAGATTTCTACATGTGCTTAAACGGTAAATTTATTTATTTTGTAGAAGTAGAGAACACAAAAACAAATATTTATTCTCCAGGTAGAATCACTAATGCAGGTTCTATAGTTGTATCAGATTGTAAAGTATATGGAGGTGTATGGGGCCATCAAGGTACTAGTTTATCTAACGAAGTCCCATATGACAGAAAAATATTTTCTACAGTATCAAATTCATATCATTCAGTTTCAGCTATAGAAGGAAAAGGAAAGTACAGCATTACAAGTGACATTTCTGTTTATCATCTTTGGTCAAATGTTCACGACAAGATTCAATTTACTGGTTACAATGATGATACAGCAGCATTTATAAGAGCTACTGCAAGTGAAGTATATATTTTAAATACAATTGCAAGGAATCTAGTGGGTGCGCAGGGCGGACTTATGAAAGTTACAGATGTTACAAAAGCAGTGGTAAAAGATAATGAATTTTACGAAAACAAGGCATTTATGGGAGCATGCTTTAACTTGAAATTTAAAGATGCCATTTCTAAGACAGAAGGAACTACAGAGGGACTTGAAATTACGAATAACGTATTTGAAAGAAATGGATATGCATTCTTTGATTATGATGATGAAAACCCATATACTTTTGGTCGTTATCCATTTAAAAAGGAATATTATTATAAAGTTAGTGATACAGGTATATTAAGTGAGAGAGTAACCGCTAATGCATCTAATAATTATTATAATAATACAGATGATGGTGGCACTGCTCAAAGTACCGGATATATGGCGGCCGACCAAACTAAGCCTCGCTATGGTTTAGCAACAACTGACCGAGGTTATGTATATCAATATCAAAATGTAGGATACGAGAAGACTACATATAATTATGATGGATATATAGCAAATGGTATAATTCTCGTAGACAATGTCGGCATACCTAAGACAGCAGGTGCTACACTCAATATAGATATTAGTAATAATATAATTAAAAACAATATGCCATATGATCTCTGTGGTACATTCCATCTTGCACTCAACAATGTATTAACTGATGGTGTAAATGGAAATAGATATAAAGATAAAGTTAAGATCAATGTATATAAAAATACTATTACAAATAACTGCCAATATAAGTCTTCTAAAAATGAAGGAGATGTAGCTGCTGGTATGACTATATCAGTATCTCCTTGGAGTTACGCAAAACACGTAGACATAACTTATGAAGATGCATACAAGATGGGAACTAATTCTGAGGCTATACTTTATAAGAAGGCAATATATAAAAATGGTGAACACGGTGTAGCAGGTGTTCTTGATTTTTACAATAACTATATCAATGAAAACTACAACAACTCGCCAAACCCAGGATCTATCGCTATTAGAAACATGTATAAGGTTGACATCAATAAAGAATATGCTACAAGAAGCGTGGCAAAATATGGCAAGTTATCCGAAAGCACTAAGACTGCAAAAAATAACTACACTGCAGGTGGAGGTGCCGTTTATGACTTCTTTAGAAATGGACAAACAAGAGTATATAACACTATATTTACAGGCAATAGTTCTATGACTAAGGGTGGAGCCGTAGCAATAAGTGGAGAGAGAAATATTGAGTTTATAAATGAAGGATCTAAAGCAACTCCTACAGTTGTATTTAAGAATAACTATGGAAGAACTTTCGGTGGAGCAGTATTTGCTTCTGACTCAAAGATAATTAAATTTACAAATGTAGACTTTAAAGATAACTATTTGTTATCAGGAAATAGATGGGTAACTACTATGGGACTTGTTGACTACTATACTAACTGGTTCTATGGTTATAAACAGGGAACACTTAGAAAGGATTACCCAGAGAATACACCATTTGATAAACAAGTAGAGACATTTAATGATGTTCCATTTGCTAATTCAGATTACAGTGGCCAATTTTGGTATGTAAAAGATGAAGATGCTACATATAAGTGTGAACAAGTGGGAACCACAGGAGAGTATCAGTGGACTCAGCTCGATGATGCTTGGACTTACTATGATGAGACAAGAGCATCAGCAGCAAGAGGATTTGTAGAGCCTTATATGTTTGGAGATGAGAACAAGGGTGTATATGTAAAGAGAGGTAGCAATGAAAGTATAGATCAATTGTTCTGGCCTCAGACTGTAGCAACTTACAATGTATTAAAAGGTGCTATAGGTGGAGAACTTGCTAACATGGGTAAAGGTGGAGCGCTCGCACTCATGAGTAATACCAACACAGAAGTTATCTTCGACAACTGTGACCTTATTGGTAACCTTTCTTCATATACTGGTGGTGCATTATATGCAAACACAGAAAAAGGTATAATTAGAATATTAGGTAGTGAAGCTACAAGATCAGAAGTGAGTGGAAACCTCGCAGGTAGATCTGGTGGATTCATGATGGTAGAAAATACAAGAGCAAGTTTATCATATGTAAATGTCACAAAGAACCATGCTGAGCAAGGTGGTGCAATATTTACATTCACAGACCCAGATAAGAAATATAGAGCAACTGATTCAGAACTCTACATATATAAGACAGATATAACTGAAAATGGTTTCTTGACTGAAGATGATAAGTCACCTTATGAAGAGTATATAATGCCAAAAGAGAATTATAGCTTCTCATATTTTGCAACTGGAACTGAAGAAAGTACAGATGACAAAGGGGCAATAATAGATGATGGTCACAATTATAGTGATATCAACAATGAAGCAAGACATACATTGTACATGAAAGCAGATAAGTCAGATTGGAAGAGTATCATGAAAACTACTGGCGAAGATAAGTTTAATGCTGGAGGTGCTATATACACTTATGCATCTCAGGTTAAGTTTGACACAGGTGCTTATGTAGCTAAGAATGTCAATACTCTTTATAGTATCGCTGGTTCTACTATACTTACTAGACAGACAAGCAACCACGATTTGAATACAAAAGAAGAAGAAATCACATTTGAAGACAATAAAGGTCAATACGTATTTGGTCACTTCTCTACATTTAAGGCAAAATTCCAATTCTATGGTGGTAAGATTATAAACAACAACCTTGATGCAAAAACTACCACAGACGCAAAATATAATTATATAGATACAGAAATTCAATATGTAGGAAATAAAGCATTTGAAGTATATACTGCTCGTCCACTTTCTACATATAGAAAAGCCGAGGAGAGATCTATCGTTCTCGGTGGTAACATCATGATAAAGGACAATACTCAGGGCGGTCAGATCTATAACTTAGGTCTTGAGGAAGGTTCACAAGATAGAAACTATAAGTTTGAGTTATCAACTGCAAGCAGACTTCACAAGAATGCAGAAATTTACCTAACTCCACTTGAGCCAAATAAACTTAGATATCAAGTATTTGGTAACTCTCAATCTACTTGGGAAGAGGAAGTTGCTGCAAGAAGAGCTGCAGGCGATTATGATAAATGGAGCAACCACGGTCTCTGGTCAAATGAATGGGTAGAAGGTCTTGATGATGGTGCCGTTGTTCAAAATATATTTAAGAATGACTTAGCAGATGACCCACTTGATGGTCGTGTGCTTTATACTGCTACAAACTATGCAAATAACGTATCAGGATATACTTCAGACTTCGGACAAATTTATCTTGAAGATCCAAATAACTTGATTGCTATGAAGTTTGAACTTTATGATTTAGATAGTGAAGGTAAACATAGATATGAGTCACAACTCGAGACTCAATTCTTCTCACAAGGCTCTAAAGTTCAAAATCCTCTTTCTGATACAAAAGAGACTATGAAGTTTAGTACTGACTCATCTATAAGACTTATAGATATAGTTGGTTACTCAGGTTCAGGAAATGATCAAAGATTTGACGTATGGGACTTCGATACATACCAAGTAACTAAGGGTGACAACACAGCTAAGATATTGCCAGGAAATAGAGAGATAAATATCCCAGGAGATAATGACACATACAATGTACAGACTCTCTTTGCTATCAACGCACTTACAAATCACAGACATAAAGTCTGCGGAACTCCTGTTGGAGAGCCATGTAACCACCCAGATGGTTCAACTCACGATGAAGAAGAATACATCTATGGTGATGATGGTACAGATAATCTTGGAAAAATTGGTAGAAAGTGGGCGGAGAATCAAGATGACAAAGTAGGTGGAAATCTTGCTATAGAAGTTTCTACACTTTCTCAATTAATGTATGTTCGTCAGCACCCAGAGTATATGTATGTGTTGTCTAACGACTTGATTATAGATCAGACATATTGGAATAGAGCTATTGGTGGAGTTATAAATGACACAACAAACCCAATAGAGGATTTAAAACTTTGTTTAAATGGACATAACATTTATATTAATGATAATAGAGAACTTGCGACATTCTTTGGTGAAAATTGTTATATCTGTAACTGTCAATCAAATGATGTAAAGATATGTTACAATGATGATGTTGCATCAGGACATAAGTACTACTCAGCAACCACTGTTCTTAATGTTCAGTATCCTACATCATTAGATAAGAGTAGCAGAAAGACACAACTTAATATTTACGGTAATAAAGAAGGGCACATTATAGTAGATGAATTATATATGCCATCAATTAAGAATAATACTTTTGTAAATGATTTAGGAACTTATAATGACGATAAGTTCAGTATGGCCTATGTAGACTTTAAAGACACAGGGCTTTCATCAAATGCTACTAATAATTCTGGAAGTAAACTTGGAACAAGCTTACTTGATTTAGCATGCGATGCATATATTTCATCATCATCATTTACAAATCTCATACAAACACTTACAACAAACTTAAAGAGCAATAAACACGAACTTGGTCAAGGTATCATAAGACTTTCAGATAATGGCAATGAGGTCAACCAAGTATTTAGAAATGTTGTATTTGATAGTAACTCAGTAGATAAACAAAATAGTGGTATTCTTGTAGCATATCATACAAATGAGGCATCATACCTCACAGTAGAAAATTCTGAATTCACAAATTCTGTAGTAGGAGGTCGTGGTGCACTCACTCTAAGTAGAGGTGGAGAATCATACAAAGGAAATGCTACTATTAAGAATAGTACATTCTCTAATTTGAATCCATCGGTTACAGGAAGTACTTCTGGTTATATGGCTGGTGCTATACAGACATCTGAAAATTATGGAAAACTTATAATAGACAACAACTATTTTGAGAACTGTGGTGTTGATGAGAATGATATTGCATTAATCAAGGCAGTTAGTGGTGGTGCTATATATATTGGAGCTTGCACAAGCAACACAAAAGACAGCGATGAAAATGATATCGAGATAACAAATAACAAGTTTATAAAGAATATAGCAAACTACGGTGGTGCTATATATTTACAAGATACACCAGATGTTTATTTGGAAGACAACTACTTCTATATGAATAAGGCAGTATATGGTTCTGCAATTTGTCAAGAGTTTAGAGCAATTGATGATGCAAGGCAAGGACATGTGTTTGTAACTCGTGCGACATTTAGTGAAAATGGTATGGCAAATTCAAAAGGCACTTACTATTCAAAGATGCCAACTGATGATCATGTTACTGATTTAGTGTTTGAAGATTTATATGCATCAGGAAATATTGGAGCTACATCTGTTCTTTATACTGATTTTGTTGAAAGCAACAATACAATATTGTTTAAAGGTAAAACAACGATAACAGGTAATGAAGGTGGACCTGTAATTTCTATTAATAATAGTGCTGCAAGTGAAAATACAGGAACAATACAATTTATAGATAACACTTTAATTAAAGATAATAACACAAATTCAAGCTATGCTATTTATTCTGGCAAGAGTTGTAAGTTTAATGTTCAGTTTGCTGGTATAGCAACAGTCTCTAACAATATTAATGCTGCAGGTTACGAATCAAATATATACATGAATGACAGAATCGTGACTGGCGTTGTTGATGGAGAAAAGTTTAATGGACCAGAGTCACTTCTTTACTTCTCTGCTGATTCTGACCAAATGATTATGGAATGGTCACAAGACACAATCAACAACTTTGATAAAGCAGGACTTCATCTGGAAGACCACTTAAAGACAGATAACCGAAGTACTTCTAATCTCTATGTAATATATAAAGGAAGTGACAATGAAAACCTTGTATATATCGGAAAGAAGACAGATATAATAGAGGTAAGAGGATTCTTGACATCTACTATAAGTACTATAAAGAAGATGCTTGGAAAGAAGAATGCTAAAGGTGTATATATGGATAACTTCTCTACACCAACTCAAGCAGACTTTGATGCTGTTATAGCTGCAAATCCAGACTTTGCAAATTATTCATTTGGTGGTTGGATTATAAAGAACTCAGACGGAGAATATGAGAAACTTGAATATGGCAAGACAAGAGTTGATATAGAAGACACTATATCTCTTGATGCATACTGGACTACTACAACTCATAGTCATAGACCATGTGGCTGCGAACTTGGAAGCACAACTTGCACACACGGTATGAATGACAATGAGACTTGGATTGTTGCATTTAGAGAGTCAGTATTTAGCATTATTAAAGATGGCAACTTCTTACTTTCAGAAGATATCAAGCTTTCTCGTTCACTTGTCAATACAAAGATCGGATACTCTATTTGTCTAAATGGTCATACTTTGACAAGAGATTATAGATATAACTTAGTAAGCTTCACCAATGTAGCTTCTGATTCGGGAATTAACATTGTCAACTGCTCTGACACAAAAGGTGGATTACAACTTGCAGAAAATATTAGAACAAGCTTACCGCTTATCTCTGTTGAAAAAACAGATGATGGTAGCAAGCCAGAAATTTTAATTAAAAATGTTGCATTTGAAAACATCAAGTATAGTGGAAGTGCAGAGGGCTCTTTGATTAAAGCTGAAGGCGCTAAGATCACTTTAGACAAAGTGAAAGTAGAAAGAAATTCTGTGCTTACAAAAGCTATATTTGATATAAGAGATAGCGAGACAACGATTATAGGTGATGCAAATAGAGAAGACCAATATGCATTCAACATACCAGAGAACTATTACACTGGCAGTAAAGGGCTTATGACATTTGACGGTGGAAAGGTTGAATTTGATAATGTTGTGATGAATGAAAATGTCTTAGTTGCAGGAAGTGGATTAGTATATTTAAGCAACCTTGAGGAACTTAGTGTCCACGATAGTGAATTTATTAAGAATAAAAATGAGTCAAGTAATGATGGAGCAGTATTCTACATAAAGAGTGTAGAGGATGCACAATTTGAAAATGTCATAATGTGCGAAAACTCTACGGTTAATAGTGGAGCAGTATTTAATATTGTCAACACATCTATAGAGTCAAATATTAAACTTACAAATTGTGTTTTAGTAGGAAATGATGCTGGAAGAGATGGTGGAGCTATATACTACTATAACTCAGAATCTGGCAATAAATTATCACTTACTTTATATGACACAGTTGTGGCAAACAATGCATCACATGGTTCTAACTACGGTGGTGGTGCAATAGCATTCTATAGTTCTGAATTAATAAATGAAACTGAAAATAATGAAATTAATATCATAAGTGATGAAGAAAAGATTTTATCTTATGATGATACTGATTATAGCACTGTAATTTATACAGGAAATAAAGCATCTGGTGCAAACGGCGGTTTATTATTTGCCCAAGATGCAAATGTAACTATTAAAAACATCAACACAACAAAATTATTCACTATAAGTGATAGTAGTGCATATAATAATGGTGGAGCAATTTATCTCGATAGGTCAGTAGCATACATAGAGTCAGTAGATGGACAAAACATTATATTTAAAAATAATGCTCTTACAAATGAGTATTCAGTTGGTTTAGGTATTGATATCTACTCAGCTGGTACAAATCGAGATGCTTCAACAGGCACTACTAACCATAAAGATGCATTACACTTATATAATGTAATTGCAACTCAATCACATACTGGCAATAAGGGTGCTGGATATGTATTAGTAGGTCCTTATTCAGATATTTATCTTGATGGTTCTATAAAAATAGGAGATACAACTGGTACAACAGGAAAACCAAAAGGTCTTTATTTCTCAAAAGGAAAATTTGAAGATTTAAAGACTATCACTACAGGAGTTGAGAGAAACATTGAAGGAAACTTTGATTACTCGGCAAATAGTAGAATATATGCATATACGGAATACTCTGATGACTTTGTAATAGCAGGATACACAAAACAATCCACTTACAGTTTTGATAATATATTCTTCAAAGATAGGGCTTATTCATCAGACTATAATGTATATAGTTCAGGATTAAAGACAAATAGAAATATACTTATTGGTAATTCTCAAGGCTTTGTAAGATTTGATATAGGCTCAGATGCAACCATACCATATAATTATGGTGGAGAGAGTGGAGTAAAGACAAGAGAGCAAATGCTTGAGATTACAAGAACTATACCATTTGACTCAGGTGCTGAACTTGACTTAATCATGAGCGAAGGTGATGTACCAGAAAGAACAGGATATGATTTTGCAGGTTGGGTAACAACAGTTTATTCAACTTCATCAAAAACATATGCTATAAGCAACTTTAACTTTGACAATGGTTTAGCATACTTGCCTTCACCACAAAAAGAACTTATGGTATATGCTGTATGGAAATATCAAGGTACAGATGTTGTAGATGTAGAAAACTACAGTCAATTATTCTGGAAAGAAAACAATGACATCTCACAAACTGCAAACTTCAAAATCAATGCAGACGCTACAGTTCTTAAAGCCACAAGAACGAATGCAGAAGATCTTGCTTCATTTGGAAGAACAGGAGAGACTAATATTGACTTAAATGGCAACACATTTGAGATAGTAGCCGATGTCAATGCATTTGTTGATAATACATACAAACAAGTATTAAGCATTAAAAATGGATCAATTACTTATGCTGGAATAAGTGCAAAGGAAAATCCATTCGTAGTTGCTAATAAAGTTTCTTTGAATAATGTAATAGTAAGAAACTTCGTTATGAATACTACATTTATAGATACATCTAAGTGTGACAGCACTGGTGGACTTGATATTAGTGTTGCTACTATATCAGATAATGTAAGGCTCACTTTAAAAGCTAAATCAGATAAAGTTAGCATTACTGAGACAAGATTTGAAGGAAATAGTGCAAAACAAGAAGGCTCTTCTCTCTATCCTAGAGAGGAGTACCCACTCATATACTTGACTACTCCTTCATCAGCAACTAACACAACTTTTGAAGATGTGTCATTTGTTGATAATACTTATATTTACTCATATATTATGACTGAGCAGTCTATGGCAGAGTATGCACAGACTCTTACGATAAAGAATAGTGAGTTCAAACTTGGAAAGAGTGGCACAAATGAAAAAGCACCACAAAGAATAGAATTAGGTGGAGACTATACTTCAGTTATTAAGTCAATCCACTCAGTAAATGACAGCGACATAGTTGCTGGTATAGCAATTGAAAATGTACAATTCGATACTACATACAATAAGATTTATGGTTCTATAATAGATGCATACGAGACTAATTTAAGTATCAATGATATGAACTTTGATAGCCTTGGTGCACAGCAATATTTGATTAAGCAGGAAGCTTATAGAAAGAAAGCTGTTCTCACAGTTTCAGACTCTACATTTACCAATAACTTAATCGCTAACAATAAGTCTGGACAGCTCATTATGAGAAGAAAAGCTTCTGATATCACTGATACATTTACAAATGTAGTGATAACAAACAACAAAGCTTTATTCGCACTTTATTCACTCGCAACAAATTCTTCGGTTGCTTCAGTACCATCATATCAGTTTGAAGGTGATGTTGTGATCAAGAATAATAGATATAATGCAAATACAATGGTATCAGGTGACGTATACTTAGTGGCATTTGATGATGTAGCAGATAAAACAAGTGTTATTAAGTTTAACTCTGCTAAACCTATATCATCTACTTCGGAGATTGTATTCTTTAGACCAACTATTACAAATGGTTCATATATAGCATGCGACACTTGGACTCCATCTGTCCACGACCATGCTACAGAGAGAATATTTACTATAATGGATAATAGAAGAAGTGCAAACTATGCAATCTATAGAGATGTAAAATCTCTTAGAGTTGCAGCCATGACTTCTACAGGATATTACTCTACAATCAACTTTGACTTTAATACTGGAAATGATGATAGTATAACAAACTCAGATGATGTTCCAGAAGTTCAATACATAGCAGATGGAACTTACGTTGATGAGCCAGCAGATCCTGTAAGTTCAAATGGATATAAATTCTTAGGCTGGTATGTAGAAGATTTAAATACAGCAAATAAATATGTTAAGTATGATTTTACAAGCTTGACAAACGACTATACATTGTATGAAGCTACAAGAAGCACAGTTTATGCTAAGTGGGATAAGAATATAACACTCTCAGTATGGGGCAATAGTGGTGGTCAACCAGCTGACAAGTCAACTACATTTGGCGATACAGAGCCTTATAAGGTAGTTTATACTGTTCCAATGGGAGGAAAGATATCTGATGCAGTAGATGTTAAAGCATACAAGAAAGATGGTACAACTATTGGAGGATGGACTACTTCTACTGGCTACAGTCGAGATGGCTTAACTATGATAGCTCTAAATGATAACAATGGCTGGAATAACGGTCTAAACGATGAAGACTGGGGCAATGTATGGAATGTAAATAATTCAGAATGGTTAGTTGATGATGATAAGTCAAATATTAGCTTAGCAGATGGAAATCTTTTTGTAAGCTGGAGAGGAACTCAATTTAAGCTTAAATACAACTTAAATGATACGAAAGGAACTACCCGTGCAGCAATAGATATGACTGGTAAGGCTACAGTATCTTATTTCAACGATAGAGTAGGCACAGCTGAGTATCCACTTCCAACACCAACTCGTGATGGATATACATTTATCAATTGGCACTCAGCTTCTGAGTCAGAATTTAGCAGTGCTAATATAGTGACAAGTGGTGAAACAGTTTATAAATGGACTGAAGATCTTACTCTATATGCAGAGTGGGCAGCAAACGAGTATTTATTAACATATACAGTAAATAGCGATGAAAATGTAAGTGGCAATATGAGTTCAACTAAGCTTGTATTTGATGCAACTCGTTCTATCACTGCAAATGCATTTAAGGTATCAGGTAAAGATTTCATAAATTGGGTATCTACAGACTCAACTACTGGTATTATAAAAACATATGCAGATAAGGCAGAGGTAATTAACTTGGCAACTAAATCAGGAGCCGAGGTTATATTTGAGGCACGATTTGCACCTCAGGTAAGAACTATTACATTTAATTACTTGAACTTCGTGACAGGACAGACTACTAAGGGAACTATAAGTCAGGCTACTATGTCTGTAACTTATGGTAAGAAGTTTGGAGATATTCCTACACCTACAAGACCAGGCTATACATTTGGTGGTTGGTATGTATCAACAAAGGCAGCCAATGTCACAAGTCCTGACTCACAATACTTAATTACAAATGATACTGTATTTGATGAGACACTCCCAGTTTATGGTGAGTTTAAGCCTTGGACTTATTCACAAGGTTCATATATTATGCAAGATTCTACATTAGTTGCAAGATGGGAATCTAACTTATATACAATCAAGACTACAAACGGAGTGTCAGAAGATGATGAGTCCCAGCCAATAGGAGATGATGTAAGCTATGACACTGCATTTGATTATTATAATAACTATGTAGGAGCAGCGAAGACAGTTCCTTCATTCCCTGCTAAACAATATAAGAGAGATGGATATGACTATGTAGGATTATTCGGAGAGTATAATGGACATAAGGCTACTATCAATAACGCTGTTTCAAAAGTGACTCTTGCAAGAAATACTGAAAGATACAACTTGGGCTTAGAAGATATAGCATCTGGATCTACTATAATTCTTAAAGCCTCTTGGTCAGAGTTTGAGTTTGACTTAGTAATTAATTCAGGACACGAAGCACTTGCAGTAGAAGGTGTTGTGCCAACACTTAAAGTTGGTGCTACGGAGTCTATCACAAGAAAAATTAAATACAGCGATAAGAAAAAAGTCATTGATTACATGAAAGAAGTAAGTGGTGGCAAGAAGTATGAAATAGATGGTTATGAGTTCTTAGGATTTACTGGTGATAAGGGTGTTGCATTTGATTATGATGACATAATAAGCGGTGCAACTCTCAGTGAGACAGTGACTAAGACTGGACTTACTATCACATTGATAGGACAATGGGATAAGAATAGATATTATATCCACTATGAGAATGCTACAACTGAAGATGAGAAAGCAAAAGTATCAGGAGGGCTTAACGACCAATCAGTATATGTTGGCGATGCAGTTACACTCTACAGTGCTACAAAGCCAACACGAGCAGCAGGAACAAAACTTGAGTATGTAGGACATGAATTTGATTATTGGTTGGATGAGCAGACTAAAGCAACTTACTCAAATACTGAGACAGTATATAATTTGAGAACAGAAGCAGATAAGACTGCTACACTTTCAGCAGTATGGAAAGCCAATAAATACAGTATTACATTTAATTCAAATGCGCCAATATCACCATCAGGAGAATCAAATACTCCAACAGGTGAAAAACTTACTATGTCTGACCTTGATTACGACAAAGAGTATAATATAGGCACTCCAGGTTATGTAATTAAGGGATATAAATCTGCATACTTTGGAAATAAAACAACAAAAGCAAAATCTACAATTATTGTAACAGCAAGCGAAACAATCAAAGAACTTGCAGGTGCTACGAAGGATGGAGAAGTATTAAATCTTTATGTATTATGGGAAGCAAATAAATATAAAGTTAAACTTGACATGAATGATGACAACTCTGATACAAAAGCTGTGCCAGTAGTAAGTTCAATATCACTTACTTATGATGCAAGACTTGGTGATGCATTTAAAGAGATTTTAGCTGGTGGAGAAAAAGCTCCTTCAAGATCTGGATATAAATTTGTAGGTTGGACCAAGACTCCTGTAGGTCCTACTGATACTGGCACAAAGATAGGATATACAGAGATATTTAGAGAAGGTTTAGATTTAGAAGCAGAATATGCTACTACATACTATGCTTGGTGGCAACCATTACAATACACTTTAACTATTAATGCAAATACTATAGATGGTCAATCTGGACATACAAAAACTCAAACTGGTGCAAATAGCACTACTATAAAAGTTAAGTATGATCAAAAGATTAATTTTATAACTGCACTTCCGAATTCATATTTAGGTGGTTATGCGATGACATACTATGCTACTGCATCTGAGTGGAAGACAGGATATGCTAAGGTAGATGAAAATACAATTTATAACTTTGCAGCAGGTGACTATACTATATATGCTCAGTATAAACCAATACCATTTAAGGTTGAGTTCTCTAAGGGTGAAGATACTCTAGTAGAAGGCACTATGGATACACAAGACTTTATATACGGAGAGAAGCAACAACTTACAAAAGTAGTAGAGTCAAGTGCATCAACTACATTTAAGAAGAAAGGTTACACATTTGTTAACTGGACTTATACAAATAAAGAGGCTAAGTATTACAACAACTTATCTAAGGCAGAAGTAGCCGCTACATATGTCAATGAGGCTACTATCTCAAGAATTAGAGAGTCGTCAGCAAGTACAGCAATACTTACTCCAAATTGGAAAGAGCACACATATACTGTTAAGTTTGACCCAGGTACAACATCAAATACTCAACAAGTAAGTGGAAGTATGGCTGATATGGCATTTAAGTATACTGATTCAAAGTCACTCCTTGCCAACAAGTACTCAATAGTAGGTTATGACTTCAAGGGTTGGGTAGATGCAGCTGATTCTTCAAGAAAGTTTACAGATAAGCAAGTAGTAAGTGCTTTAGCAGGTGAGAAATATGGCGAAGCAGGCGATAATCAAGTAGTAACTTTGAAAGCTGTATGGGAGCCAAAGGCTTATGATATATTGTTTGTAAGAAATGATAAAAATGCAGGTGCAGGTTCTACTATAGCATCTATAAGCGTAGCAGGTGTAGATAGAGGACAAGATAGAATTACTGTTAGAGCTACTTATGGAGAGTTGTACCCACGAGCTTTATTTGAAGGATCAACAGATCGTATAATTGCAGTTCGTGATGGATATGAATTCCTTGGATGGTCAATTGATCAAACAATTCCATATAGTGAAAGAGCAAGTAGATTGATTTCGGATACAGCAAGATTTGAGTCAACTAATACTCTTACAGTATATGCACAATATAAACCAAAGAAAGTTACTGCAAATCTCTATGCACTTACGAGAAATGGTTTATCGGCTACTTGGGATAGTGGTGCTGCAGTCACAAATGATCCAATAACTCACGACATTTACTTCGATATGCCATATGGTTTATCAGAAACTACAGGACTTGAGACTACTGCTCTTGAAAAAGCAAGTGCAACAGGATTCGAAATGGTTCGTTGGTTCGCAGCTATGAACCCAACTGAAGCAAACCCTATAGCATCTTGGTCAACTTATGCAAAAGAAGAAAGCGTAAATACAGATAAGTTCTTAGCTATAACTGATGGCACTACTTTGTTAAATGATTACAGTATGGTAAAAGCTGATAGTTCTGGCAACTTAAGTATGACACTCTATGCATTCTGGCAAGTAGGCGTAGTTCGTCTTTACTTAGTATCTACATATTCAAATACGATAACGAAGCATGGAAATAGAGAAGTATCATATGGACAAAAAGTTGGAGCAAACCAAGCACTTCCAACAGCCGATACTATAAGTCCAAAGAGAACTGGATATTCACTTGAAACGTGGATGTCATATGCAAATATAGGAGATCCAAACCCAGCAGATTCAACTAAAGATGTAGAGATAACAAATGATACACTTTACTGGGATACTGTTCGTAGTGCTACAGCTTATGCGGTATGGAGTCCAAAATCATATGATGTTAAATATGATATAAGTGTAGATAAGACAGGAGATGAAGGAGCAATTACTTGGGACAGCAGTAGACCGCATCCAACTTCAGGAAATCAATATTCTGCATCATATATATATGACACTGTTGTTTCATCAACGAGTATACCTTTACCAACAAAGCCAGGTTACAAGTTCTTGTATTGGAAGACTTCTGATAATTCACCAAAGCAATACAGTGCTGATGGTGAGTGGACCATGGATATTGCAAACAATACAACTACACTTTATGCATATTGGGAAGGTGCATCATATACAGTTACCTGGGATTTGTGGGGAGGACATAACAGAAAAGGAACTACGACTCCATCAATCGCAACTACTATAACTAATTCTGATGGTATAATATATAGTCAAGGAAAAGAATATGATATAGTGACATCATCAGTGGTATATAAAAAGGCATTTAACACTGCATTTGACACAAAGAAAGTTCCAAAACTTTCAAGACCAGGTTATGAGTTTGCAGGTTGGTATGGTTCTGCTGGATCATTCTGGAATGAACCTGGTTGGGATTATCAATCTAACCATGGGTATAGTTATAAAGTAGAGGATAGCACAGCATTCATAGTTGGAAGTACTGGAGTTGGACCTCAAGATGTAGAAAATGTAACTTTGTATGCACTTTGGGTTCCAACAGAAGCAAGCATTATATTTAATTATAGTGATAGAAGTAATACTTTTGTAGGCAATGCACATCCATCTACAAAAGTTACACAGAAAGTTGTATTTAATGATAAACTTGGCACAGTCAGAGAGATTGGTGCAATTGCGGATGGAGTTCCAAAGATAATTCCATCAGAAAAAATATCAGGAAATATTTATAGCGACAATGCAAATGATTCTGAGCATCAACATGCATATCCAGAGTCTAATGCAAGTAATTTGAGACAGTCGACTTATACATTAAGAGAAGGATATACATTCATGGGATACAATACAAAATCAGATGGTACTGGTGTGACGGTTACTAACGATACGATATTTGATTTTATAAACACTTCAAATAATGATAAGGCAGAGGTCAATCTTTATCCACAGTTTAAGGCAAACAAATTTAATATTACATTTATGACTAACACTAAAAATAATAATGGCGGTGATACCAAGAGTGGCAAGTCATACTATGATATTGAAGGTGCTAAGTTTACACTTAATGGTGTAGAGTCTACTGACCCAACAAGTCTAGTAGGAATTGCAACTATGGGTGAGATAATTATACTCCCTACAGTAACTGCTCCGGCAGGATATACATTCAAAGGTTGGTTTACAAGAAATGGAGCAAATGCAGGTATTATGGATACTTCAAGTTCATGGGGTAAAGAAGTTAAGGTAGGTGAAACTAAGTATAATTTGAGTCTTGATACTATTGCAAGCGGATATAAGTGGGAAGGAACATCAGGAACAACTGACACAAATCTTGTAAATGTTACAAGAGACATAACACTCTTTGCTAAGTGGGAAAGAAAGAAGTATACACTAACTTGGGATGGCAACCAGACAAATGGAAGTGGAGATATAGCAAATGGTTCAACAACAGTAGCTGTATCTGGATATAGTTCATTTGGTTCAGCATACTATGGATTACCAATCGGTGTAAATGAGAAAGGTGAGTCAAGATCACCACTTCCATCTGCATCAAGAGTTGGTTATACATTTAAAGGATGGAACTTAGTAGGCAATGGACTTAAGACTGCAACAGTATGTGATGTAGATACTCAGTTTAAGCCATTAGACACAGCAGACAGCACTACAACTGCTACAATCTATGCTATTTGGACACCAAACACTTATACACTCAAATTAAATGATAATTCTACTAAGTATAAAGCACCAACTATCGGAACTCAGTATTATAATGCAAGTGATCACAACAATGACACAGAAGACATGATAAGGGATGATGGAAAGGGATTTACATTTACTGTACCATTTGATGGAGTGATAAGTGCTTCGGCAAGTGTTCCATCATCTAACTCATCTAATATTCACTTGTATACTAATTATGAGTTGGGAACAACTGCGTATAGTGGTTTTGAATTTAACAAGTTCACATATGATGCTAACGGTCAAGTTGAATATACAGAAACTGATAGACTTGATAATTCTAAAAAGAGTTATATTACAAACGATAATACTATAAATCTTTATGCTCAGTGGACATCAAAGACTTACAATGTATGGATTAAAAATTCTACTGATGAAACAAAGACTTTATCAATACAGGATATCGGCTACAATGAGCTTTGGAGTAATCCATTGTCTGGAGATGCAGTAGAAGCATCTGGAAAAGAGTTTAAGGGACTCAGCAGAGATGGATCAACACTCGATTACAATGTTGTAGACGGCAAAGTTGCATTTACAAGACTTAGCGAAGACTATCAAAATGAAGATCCAATAGTGCTTTATGCATTATTTGACTCTGCTCACTACCCTATAAATTATATTAATGCAGATGATGGTTCAACGCTTACAGTAGATACAAACTACTTCCCATCATGGTATACAGTAGATGGTGAAGTTGATGGGGGAAAGAATTATGTCACTACAATTCCAGTAAGAGCTGGTTATAACTTCTTATACTGGAAGTATTCATGGGATACTACATCAGCAACGTACTCATATATCAATATACCAGCAGCAACATATCCAGAAGGTGGAATTACTATTACAGGATATTGGGAATTAGGAACAGTAGGTATCACATACCACAAGAACGATGGATCTGGATATACTGTTACAGATACTTTAGGACTTAATGGTATGACTTACATACCAGCATTCAACTGGACAAACTCAAATAATCCAAACTTAATTATGAGTTATTGGAGTACTGAACCAGGTGGCGGCGGAACAACATATAAAGTAAGTGGAACAATTACAATTCCAGCAGATTCAGGAATCAGACAATTAGATCTCTATGTAATCTGGTCAAGTAATACAGGTTCAGGTGGAGGTACTGGTGGATCTGGCGGTAATCAGAGAGCTATCAACTACGGCGGCGGCGGCGGAGGCGGCGGTGGCGGTGGCGGCGGCGGTGGTGGTGGTGGCGGAGGAGGAGGTGGAATTAACCCACTCTCTGGTGGCGGCAGCACAACTGCTAAAGACAACGAAGCAATCGCAAACGCAATTAACGCAAGCGGAAGCCCTGCACAAGGAGGCTGGCTATATGATCCAATTCTTGATGCTTGGTCATTTGAATTAACTGGTAGCTTTGCAATTGTTACATCTGGAAATAGAACAGCAGCAAATGGTTACTACTTAGTATCAAATTCTGTAGGAAATAATGCTTGGTACAAGTTTGATGAGAATGGAAAGATGTTGACTGGATGGCAAGTTGAAGAGTCAGGGGTATATTACTTAAATGAAGATTCGACAAGTAGCACATTTGGAGCTATGATGTCTGGATGGATATTAATAGACGGAAATTATTACTACTTCGGTAATGATGGAAGATTAGTTGTAAATGGTGTAACTCCAGACGGATATACTGTAGATGCAAATGGTGCAAGAATAGGACTCGCAACTAATGTATCAGCACTTACAGGTTCTATGGGTGGCACACTTGAAGGCGCTATGCCACTTACCAATACAATGAACTTCATACAGTATATACAAGCAGTTAGAATTCAGCACTTACAACAATTGCAACTTCAACAACTTCAACAACTAGCAACAATTCAATAATTATAAGGGGACGACATCCTGTCGCCCCTTGTAGGGGGCGGGCACACCGCCCCTTTTTATTGCAGTAATTCCAAATTTTTTGTATAATATCGTAGGGGCGAATGCAACATCGTAGGGGCGAAACAGTTCACTGGACTGTTTCGCACTTGCGGAGCCCTATGTAGGGGCGAGCATTGCGAGCCCGCTGTAGGGGCGGATATTATCCGCCCGAAAGGACTAATTATGAAAAATAAAAAAATTCCACTCTCAATTAAAATTTTCGCAGGTTTACTAATTGGAGTCATATTAGGATTAATAAGTGTCGAAGGTGGCATACTTGATTCAATAATTTTCTCTAGCAACGCTGGTTCTGCACTTAACCTGCTTAAAGAATATGTAAAACCAATAGGAGACATTTTTTTAAACTTACTTAAGTTTGTAGTTGTGCCTATAGTTTTATTATCAATAATCACAGGAATCATTAGTTTGAGCGACATAAAGAAAGTTTGGTCTATAGGTATAAAGACTATTTTGTTTTATCTTTGCACAACTTTCGTGGCGCTTGTTATAGGAACTATCATCGCAACTATTTTCAAAAAAGGTTTTGTAATTCTTGATACAACAGGAGCTGAGTATCAAGCAAAAGAAGCTCAAAACTTTATAAAAGTCATTGCAGATATGTTCCCTACAAATATAGTTGCTCCACTTTTGAATGCATCTATGCTTCAAGTTATTGTTATGGCACTTTTTGTAGGATTTGCTATTATCATAGCAGGAGAGAAAGCACAACCATTTGCTAATTTAATAGAATCAGCAAATGCAGTATTTATAGAAGTAATGGACATGATAATCCACTTCTCGCCAATAGGCATCATATGTCTCGTATCACCAGTTATAGCAGAAAATGGTCCAAAGATAATTGGTTCACTTGCACTTGTAATTGGTATTGCCTATGTAGGTTATGCACTTCATATGCTTATAACTTATTCAATCATGGTAGCAGGAATTGCAAAGGTAGACCCTGTGAAATTCTTTAGGGGCATCGCACCAGCTATGGTTATGGCATTTTCAAGTGCATCATCAGTAGGAACATTACCACTCAACATTGATTGCACAAAAAAACTTGGTGGTAGAAAAGATATAGTTTCATTTGTACTTCCACTTGGTGCTACAATCAACATGGATGGAACAGCAATTTACCAAGCAGTGTGTACAGTATTTATAGCAACTTGTTATGGAGTAAACCTCTCAATGTCACAAATTTTAACTGTTATAGTGACGGCAACTATTGCTTCGATCGGTACTGCCGGTGTGCCAGGAGCAGGAGTTGTCATGCTCGCTATGGTTCTCCAAGCAGTAGGTCTTCCAGTAGATGGTATAGCACTTGTGCTTGGTGTAGATAGAATTTTCGACATGGGTAGAACAGTAGTCAACATCACAGGCGATTCAGCTTGCGCTCTATGTGTCTCAGCCCTCGAAACCAAGAAAAAATAATTTATGATAAATAACGAAAATAACAAAAAAAATAACTTAATAGCACTAGGCCTAAGTCTCTTAGGCTTCGCCTTTTTAGTCTACTACATCTTCCGCGCCTCACTAGACGTGGTTGCTAGTGACTACATAAGAATTATCAATTACTATCTTGAAGATGTGACTGATTTAAAATATCTCTTGTCTTGGGAAGGCATATCGCGGATTCCGTTTACCTTTCTTGCAAGATATACCAATGTCACATACTTTAAATACTCAGTTCACTTTGATAGGATACTTGGAATTTTTGGGATAGTGTTATTCAATTTTGTAGTTGTAAAGTATATATTAAATACATTTAAATCAAGACTCATAAGGTCAATCACCAGTGTGGCAGTGACATTCATCTCGTTTTCACTTATGTCTTGGGAGATGATTCTAAATGGTACTGGTTATGCACATTTTCTCATGGTGGGAATAATTGCGCTTGTATTTTATTTATTTGATAGAATTAGCAAGAGAACAAAGACCATCATGACACTTGAAAATATAGATAGTTCAGATTTAAAGTATTATGGGAATAAAAAAGAGAACAATCGACTAAGCAATATGGTGGCACTTATTGACACAAGTCAACTTCAGAGAAAGAACCTAAGGGCACATTTTTTTGTATATCTTTTGACGGCAGTAGGATCGCTCTGCTTTGGTGGTTCGTATTCAGTGTCATTTTTATGCACATTAATTTTCTTTTCGGCAATAGAAATTTTTACATTTATAGCAATTAGAAATAAATATAATAAGGGCGAGATGGATGCGTTTGACTCGGATAAAGATTTGTATGAAGGTTTTAAAGAGCAGTACAATAATCAAGAAATAAGAAACTTTGGTAAGTTTAAAGGTGAAAAATATAGCACAGTAAACAATGAATCAACCTTCAAAATATTTTTTAAATTCCTTATACTTATAATAATATCTATTATCTGTCTTTCGTGTTATTTTAAGAGTAACAATACTGGTGAGGCACTAATACCTGTAGGATTCCAAGATATAACACTTTTGGAACTTATTGCAAAAGACCCAAAGTTCCCTATTAGGTTTTTGTTAAAGAGTCTTGCAAGTAGTGTTATAGGTGTTGAGACTTTTGACTATGCTATAGCATTTAAAACTATAGACGAAAAAATGATTTTACTCATTGGTGCAATATATGTGATAATTATATTTATAACTATACTTGTTCTTGTTGTAAATATTTTCTCAAGAGATTCGTCAAAAATGAATATTTTTGATTTGAATTCATACAACAATATTTTTCCTTTAATTTTTATCGTATATGGTGCTGCAAACTATGCTTTGGTATTTTTGGCAAGATATCCATTTGTAAGGGATGAATATGGCATGTCAAGTCGTTATGGCATACAGTATATGTTTTTCACGATTGGAATTATACTTATACTGGCACTATTTATAGATAGAACAGTATATTATAAGAATTATTATATAATAAACAAAAAAGAGTTAAAACTTTCCAAGAGTTATCTTAAGAGAAGAGAAAAACTTATAGAAGAAGGAAAAATCAAAGTTGCTAAACCTAGGGTATCAAAATTCAATGTGCTGGTTTTAATCATAAGCGTAGTGTCCGTAGGGTTCTTATTATTTGGCCACATCACTACAACTACAGATGAGATATTTAAAGCAGACTATAGAAAGATAGTCTATGCTGACTTAGTTGAGAAGGCAAAAAATTATACTCAATTAACTGACAAAGAGTTGGAGAATGCATTTGAGTATAGGAGAAATCCCGACCACATCCGCTCGGCGCTCTACACTCTCAAAAAGCAGCACTTAAATATCTTTAAATAATAATATTTGCAACTCTCTTCGAAAATAGGTCGCAAAAACAAGATTTTCTAACAAAGCACTGACTCGTTCTCGCTAAGAGTTTTGCAAACTCGCTGTGCTCAAACAGTGCTAAAACTCTAAAGCTCAAACTTCGTCATTGTTTGAGAAAACCAGTTTTTGCTCCAACTATTTTCTTGAGAGAGTTGCAAATATAATAGAAAAAATATTTATAGTAATAGAGAGTAGGGGCGAATGCTTACAGAGCCCTTGTAAGGGCGAAGTTTACGAGCCCGAAAGGATCAAAATGAAAGTAGTAATTTTAGCCGGTGGCTTCGGCACACGCATCAGCGAAGAGAGCCACCTAAAACCAAAACCAATGGTTGATATAGGCGACATGCCTATCCTTTGGCATATCATGAAATATTATAGTAGTTTTGGCTTTGATGATTTTATCATTTGTCTTGGCTACAAACAGTATGTGATTAAAGAATTTTTTGCTGATTATTTTTTGCACACTTCAGATGTTACTATTGATTTAGAAAATAATGAGTTAAAAGTTCTAAATAAAAATGGAGAGAAGTGGAAAGTAACTTTGATTGATACAGGTCTCAACACTATGACAGGTGGTCGTATCAAGAGAGTGCTTGACTATATTCCTGATGATAATTTCTTACTTACTTATGGCGACGGACTTTCAAACATAGATATAAATAAACTTTTAGAATTCCATAAGTCACATGGTAAAATTGCAACTATTTCCACAGTGTCTATAGCAAATATGAAAGGAGTGCTTGATATAGATGATAATGGTGTGATCACTTCATTTAGAGAGAAACAAGACAATGATGCAGCCATAATAAATGGTGGCTACATGGTTATAAATAAAAAGATAAAAGACTACATAGCTGGGGACAGCACTGCGCTTGAGAAAGAACCTTTTGAAAAACTCACAGCTGATAGACAGCTTATGAGTTTCAGACACACAGGTTTCTGGCAGTGTATGGATACGCAGAGGGAGATGAAACTTCTAAATCAACTATGGAATGAGGGCAAAGCACCTTGGAAGGTGTGGTAAATGTTAAAATTTTCAGAATTAAAAAAATATTATAACGGAAAGAAAGTTTTAGTAACCGGCCACACAGGTTTCAAGGGTTCATATGTGTGTGTGCTTCTCAAATACCTTGGTGCGAAAGTCTACGGCTACTCATTGAAACCTGAGAAGGGAAGTCTATACGAGTTAATTCAAAAAGATGCAAAAAAATATCGTAGTGCTGAACTTCGCGGTCCGCTCGTCGCAGGTGAAACTTTTGCCGATATTCGCGATGCAAAAAAACTTACAGCATTTGTAAAAAAAGTGAAGCCAGATTATGTTCTTCATATGGCAGCTCAGCCACTTGTACTAAAGGGCTATGAAGAACCAAGATATACATATGAAGTAAATGTGATGGGCACAGTAAACTTAATGGAAGCCATCCACCAAACTTTTTTTGGACGTGGCATACTCTCAAAAATTCATCGTAGGGGCAAAGCTTGCGAGCCCGTATCGATATTAAATGTCACTACCGACAAAGTTTACGAAAATAATGACCTATCTAACTATGCATTTAAAGAACACGATAAACTTTGTGGTCGCGACCCATATGCTAATTCTAAATCTTGCTCAGAACTTGTGACCTATGCGTATGACAAATCATTTTTTAGTAACAAAGACATTTTTAGAATTTCGACAGCTCGTGCAGGTAATGTAATAGGCGGCGGAGACTTAAATGAAAATAGAATAATACCTGATTGCTATCGCTCAATTAAAAATAAAAAAGAAATGGTTATAAGAAATCCTAAAAGCATAAGACCATATCAATTTGTTATTGAGCCACTTATTTTATACTTAAACATCATGGCAATGCAAAAGAAAAACAAAAAGTATGAAGGAAATTACAACATAGGACCTGATAAGAAAGCTTGCATTACTACAGAAGTACTCACAAAAAAATTCTTTGACGCATGGATTCATAATGTAGAGGCGAATGCAGCCGTAGGGGCGAATGTTGCCGTAGGGGCGAATGCTTGCAGAGCCCGCATCGTAGGGGCGAGCACTGCGAGCCCTCACGAATCCAAATTTCTTCGCCTTGACAACTCACTCATCAAAAAAGTATTCAACTATAAAGAAATATTTGACATGGACAGCACCATGAGGTGTACTACAAAGGTGTACGCCGATATGCTTTATAAGGAAAATATTTACCAAAGCATCTTAGATATAGTAAAAGAGTACACATCGTAGGGGCGAATGCTTGCAGAGCCCTATGTTGTGGCAATAAAAAAATAGGAGCATCAACTCCTATTTTTTGTTGGGCGACAGGATGTCGTTCCCTATGATTGTTTATTCATACTATTTTCCATTTTGGTAATTATGCACATCCTTGAAGAACGATATGACAACGAGCATAACAAGTATAGCACCAGGGAAACCAAATATTACTGCGACATTTTGTAAATTATTTGCAGTCCCTTCCGAGAAAATAAGTGCTACAGGGAAGAGGATAAGTAAGATTGCCCAAAGCTGTTTTATAAAACTATGTGGTGCCTCATCATTTGATAAGTTCTTATATGAGTAGTATGAGCAAGTAAGTGATATTGAGTCAAAACTTGTAGCATTGAAACATATCATAGAAATTATAAGTATGAGAAGTGCAACTTTTGGGAATGGCAATGTGTTGATGATTTCACTTATTACATTGTATGCATTGCCAGTTGTGTTGTAGACATTTATCAAATCAATTTTGTTGAAAATTTGTATTGACTCAGAGTAGTTTGAGAGAACTGAGAAGCAGAGCACTGAGCCTGGCATAGCAAATGCTAGACCGCCAAGTATAGTTTGCCTTATAGTTCTACCACGACTTATGACGCCGATGAAAAATGGAACAGTAATTGCCCAAGTGAGCCAGAATGCATTATAAAAAACACAGTAGTCTTGGACGAATGTGCTCTGTCTTGTTGGGTCAATATCAGTAAATATTAAGAATAAATTATGACATAAAAGTCCAATTTGTTTAAATGTACTTTCAAGAATGAACTGTGCCTGTCCGCCAAGTAAAAATACATAGAGAATGAAAACTAGTAATACATATATGCAGATGCTCGACAAGAATTTTATTCCTCTCAATCCATTTGCAAGAGAGATACTATATATGACACAAATTAGTATAAGTAAAACAATAGTTGTGATGTGATTGGCAGGTATGCCAAATAAACTATTTAGGCACACAGTGATTACTGGTACTGTAAAAGTAAGAGAGCAAGCTACGGCAGCAATTATTGCCATAGTAGCAAATATATCTATAATTTTTCCTATAACGCCGTCGGCATATTTACCGATGAGTGGTCTTATAGCTTCGCTATATTTTTGTTTACTTCTATTTCTTACGTGCATCATAAATGCGAAGCAAGTTCCAACAACAAGATATTCCCAGAAGTTTGCCCAAAAGAAAAATGAATAAACATTTGAAAAATCAAATGGGTTGCCCTTTGACATGATGTAAGTTTCTTGTGAATAGTTAAGCCACTCAGTAAATCCATAGTATAGAATGTCGGCTGCCATACCACAGCAAAACATCATAGCGCCCCAACCCCAAAAAGAAAATGCTGGTTTCTCGCCAGGCTTTCCGAGAACGATATTTCCATATTTAGAAAATGACAAGAAGATTGCAATTAAAAATAATGCAAAACTCACAAAGAGATACACAAGTGACATCTTATCTCTAAAAAATGGATTGAGTATTGTGAAAAATTCATTGGTCTCATTTGGTCTTAAAAATAGAAAGAGACATATGAGAAGTATGAGAGCAAATGGCACAATGATGATTGGTAAGTCAAGTTTCTTTGACTCTTCTTTAAAATTCATAGAACCTCCTAAAACTCATTTTGACTTTATAGAATGTTGTTAATCACTTATGTTCAAAATCATCAAAATTTTTTTATTTTTGAACATTATAGCAAAACTCTCTGTATTTGTCAAGATAGATTCATATATTGCATTTTGGTTTATATATGTTATACTATTAAATATAAAATGATGGCAAAGCAAAGATATTGTTTTGTTTGATTTTCAGAGTACAGCGGAAACCTGAAAATCTTATATGAAAAAATTGAATCAAAAAAGTCATAATATTGATTATTGTGACAACAAACTCAAAAAATATCTTCAAAGGCTTGAAACTGCTGACCTTGTTGAAGATATTAAGTTTCGCGAAGTAGCGAAATCTAAAGAAGCAGTGCAAGAAATACTAAGAGTTATACTTAATGATGATAAGTTAATTGTAACTGAATGCGTCGACCAAAAGAGTTTAACTAAAAGTATTTTCCATGGTGTAATACTTGATTGTGAGTGTATCTTGGCCACAAAAGAAATAGTCAATGTAGAGATGCAAGTTGACTTAACCGACAACCCAGTATATCGCATGAGGTACAACCAATCTGCACTAACAATAGAATATTCACCAAAGGATAAGAATTTCAATTATAGTAATTTGCCGAAGCTTATTAGTATAATGGTGTGTAAGTTTGACTTATTTAAACAAGACAAGTCGATTTATGAAATTATTCGATATGTAAAGAATTGCAACATAACTGTAGATAATGGTGTGAGAGAACTGTATGTCAATCTTTTGTCAAAAGAAGAAAAGAATAGTAAATTAGAAGAACTATTTAGATTATTTACAGATTACACTTATGAAAACGAAAAGGAGTTTCCGAATTTAACTGAAAAGAAGAAAGAACTTAGAGGAAAATTGAAAGGAGGTTATCATATGACAGGAATATCAAGAGAAATATATTTGGATGGCAAAGCAGAAGGCAAAGCAGAAGGATTTGTTATAGGTATGAAAGAGTTGCTCATTGAAATGTATGCAAATAATATGGTTACAAAAGAATTTGCAGCAAATAAGCTGAATATAACCGAAGAGGAGTTTTTGAAATTGATTAAATAATTAATAAATAAAACAAAAAATTTACAAGCCTTGCTACAATGCAAGGCTTTTTATTGCCTTAGCAAATAATTAATACTTATTTAAAATACATATGTTGTATTGACATATAAAACACTTATGCTATAATGTTCACATAGCGATATTTTTCACAGCATATGAACATTGTAGGGATTACATCTTGTTACCCCCTCGTAGAGGTGAATATCACCTGCCACATGTAGGGACGAATGCTTGCAGAGCCCTTCGTAGGGGCGAGCACTGCGAGCCCGATTAAATAATTATGAATTTAAAATTTTTAATAACAAGATCTATTTGTGAAAATAGTAATATCACCCAGAGAGAACTTTCAAGCAAGTTCAAGGTTTCGCTTGGAAAGATAAATTTGACTATGAAAGAGTTAGTAGATGACAAACTCATAGTTAAAAAGGATGATGATTATAATCTTACTGCGAGCGGAAAAAACCTTCTTGAAAAACATAAAGTCGATGGCGCTGTTATATTTGCTTGCGGCATGGGAGTTAGGCTTGCCCCACTTACTTACGATACGCCAAAATCATTTATCACCATAAAAGGCAAGCGAATGATTGAAAGACAAATAGAACAGTTGATAGAAGCTGGCATTAGCGACATAACTATAATGGTAGGGTACCTAAAAGAAAAATTCGATTATCTCATTGATAAGTACAGAGTCAAACTTGTCTATAATAGAGAATACAAATACAAAAATACTTTATCAACTTTCTATATGGCAAGGGAGATTCTGAGAAATAAAAATATGTATGTCTGTGTATCTGATGTATATATAGAAGAAAATATTTATCATAGATACGAGGTGGAGCCATACTATGTAGGTGCATTTTACGAGGACTGTAAAAATGAATGGCGATACATAGTTAATAGTAAAAATGAGATAAAGTCAGTTGCTGTTGGTGGAAAGAATGATTATTGTCTGGTTGGACCATGCTTTTTGACAAAGGAATTTTCTCATAAATTCATACCGATGATAGAAAATTATTATAATAGGACATCAACCGATAATTATTATTGGGAAGACGTACTGGTTCAAAATTTTGCAAAGTTACCAAAGATGTATTTATATAAACTTGATAAAGGTATTATTTTTGAGTTTGATACTTTGCAAGATATAAAGAACTTTGATCACGAAATAGAGTCCTATGGCTCAAAGGCGGTATCATTTGTCTCAGAGACATTTCATATAAAAGATAGTGAAATTAAAAATATTACCTGCGTAAAAGAGGGCATGACCAATCGCTCATATAGATTTATCTATGATGGGACAGAGTATTTTGCAAGAGTACCAGGCGACAATACAGATGAGTTTATAAGTAGGAAAAGTGAAGGAGAGATATTAGACAAACTTCAAAGTAAAGGCATTACAGAAGAGGTGATTTATTTTGATAAAAAGACTGGATACAAAATATCAAAGAGTATTAAAAATTCAAGAAACCTCAACATAGAAAATAAAAAAGAACTTGAAAAATGCATGGCACTATATAGAAAGTTTCACTCTCTTGGTATAAGTGTAAAAGCAACCTGCAATATGACGACTAAGATTGATGAGTATTTAAATATTATAAAAGAAAAAAATATCATAGTGCCATACGAAGATTTTGATAAAATGGTAAAAGAAGAACAGGAGATAAAAAAGAGACTAACTAAAATGAAAAGACCTGAGACCTTGTGTCACGGAGACCCAAATCCATACAATGTCCTAGTTACAAAAGACAGCATGAAATTAATTGATTTCGAGTATGGTGGCATGGCGGATCCAATTTCTGACATTGCACTTTTTGGTGTATATGTGGGCTTTGATGAAGAGAAGACATTTGAACTTTACAAGATGTATAAAAAGGCAAAAGGAAAGAGCAGTTTCTTGCCAAAAAGTGATAAGGAAGCTGAAACACTAATTTCGTGTTACATGGTGCTTAGCGGTTTTTATAATGCTGTCTGGGCTATAGTAAGAGGTGCGCTTGGCGATGCCGACTATGGCACATTTGGAATGAATGGTTATAGGGCATTCAAAAATCTAATCACAAAAATTTCACATAAATAAGTGAATCTTATTAAAACTTATGCTATAATACTATGTGGATGAATCGGCGCTCATATAATTCGCGCCTACGATAATTGTATGGGCGAGTTTTACGAGCCCACAGTAGGAGACGACATTCTGTCGTCCCGAAAGGAAAATTATGAGAAAAAAATTATTAGTTCTTACAACTGCAATTTTATTTTCAGTCATTACACTCAGTAGTGCTGTCTTTGCAGATTGGTATAAAGATAATAATAAATATAAATATTTTAATTCTGCAGCAGGCCAATATGTCGTAAACAATTGGCTGCAGACAGGGAATGGCTTCTACTATTTTGATGCATATGGATATGCTGTTACAGGTTGGTATCTTATAAATGGAAAATATTATTTTTTTGATGAGAATGGCTTGATGCAAATTGGATTTATTGAATCAAACGGAAAGAAATATTATTTGAATCCAAGTGATGGTCAGATGGTAACTGGATGGGTACAGACTTATACAGATGGAGTGTTAGATTATTATTATTTTGGAGAAGATGGAGTTATGCTTACTGGATGGAATAAAATCGGAAATGCATGGTTTTATTTCTATGATGGCAAATGCCTCGTTGATACATTTGCAGCAGTAAATGGAATCTGGTATCACTTCGGAGTAAATGGTGCGATGGATACAGGTTGGGTAAATTCAAATGGAAAGATGTTTTATTTCAATGTAAGTAATGGATCTCTTACAAAGGGATGGATTCAAGACCAAAGTGGAAATGAATATTATTTATCAGAAGTTGATGGAAGCCTGGCTGTAAATACAACTCTGCAAATAGGTGGATCATATTATACATTTGATTCACAAGGAAGATGTATAAGTAAGAATCAAGATGCATTTATAGGTAATTTGGGTGGTAACACAAATTATTCACCAACTGGATTACTTGGCATGCAAGGTACAGAATCAGTTTATGGTGTAAATATTGGAGTGTCACCAGGTAGTGGAGCTGGGAATGGTGGAATCACAAGTTTCCAACAAGAGTATGAGCAAAGACAACCTTTGAAAGCAGGATCAACTGCAGGTCCACAATAATGAAGATGCTTGTAGCGATGTCTGGCGGCGTTGACTCAACTATCACCGCTCACATACTAAAAAAACAATGTCACGAAGTTGTTGGCGTTCATTTTAATTTCGTAGGGGCGGATACCATCCGCCCGCACCGTATGGGCGAGTTTCACGAGCCCGAGTTGGACGACATCGCCCGCACCCTTGGCATAAAAATAATATACCGCGACTACCGCCGCGAATTTCACGACAAGATTATAAAATCATTTGTAGAAGATTATGAACACGGCATAACTCCAAACCCATGTGCAATTTGCAATGCGACTATGAAGTTTGAAAAACTGCTCGAAGTTATGAAAGAAGAAAATTGCGACATGGTTGCCACTGGCCACTATGCCAATGTTGACATCGTAGGGGCGAACGCAAAAACCGTAGGGGCGAAGCTTGCGAGCCCGCACCGCTACTGTATTAAAAAAAGTACTAATCAACAAAAAGACCAATCCTACATGCTCTACCGACTTAATCAAGAGCAATTATCTCATATAATATTCCCGCTCAGCAACATGGATAAAACTGATGTCAGAAAGATTGCGACAGAGCTCAATCTTAAAGTCGCAAATAAAAAGGACTCGCAAGATGTCTGCTTTATTAATTCCGTAATGGCGAATGAACCCGTAGGGGCGAGCACTGCGAGCCCGATAGATTACAAAGAGTTTATTAAGCGCTACGAATTCGGTGACGATTATAAAGAGAAAATTGCTCGAGGTCTTCTGAAAGAAGAAGAGATACTAAGTAGACCGTATTTTAAAAAAGGTGAATTTGTAGATTTAGAAGGCAATGTGTTGGGATTCCACAATGGCATCATCAACTACACTATTGGTCAAAGAAAAGGTCTTAACATAGCTTTCGGATCAAGAAAATTTGTTGTAAAGATTGATGCCGAAAAAAATCAAGTTGTGCTTGGCGATAATGATGACCTCATGTCGTCAGATTTTATTATAAGAGATGTAGTTTACAGCGGTCATGATGAAAATGTCATAGGTAAAAAGTTTTATGCAAAACTTAGGTATCGCCACGAGGGCACCCTTTGTGAAATTGTAGGGGTGAATGCTGAAGGCGTAGGGGCGAACGCTTGCGGAGCCCTTGTTGGGGCGGATACCATCCGCCTGGATTCTGTACTTACTTGCCACCTCTCATCTCCAGTCCGTGCCATCACACCTGGTCAGTCGGCAGTATTCTATGATGAGGATGGAAGAGTGATGTTCGGTGGCATAATAGTGTAGGGGCGAATACTGAAGTTGTAGGGGCGAGCATTGCGAGCCCAAAAATAATATGAATAAATTAAATGTAAAAATTATAATATTAATAGTAACTTCTTTGCTCTGCTCAACCCTCACATCCTGCTCAAATAATAGAAGAAGTGAAATTACTTTATCGCAAGAAAATGAAATTGCAGAAACATTTTTGATTGAAAGTAATGATGATAATTTAATAAATAATGATGACAATAATGTCAATAATACTATAGAAAACTTAGAAACAGATTCTGACGATTTAAGTGACAAATCTGAAATTTACACCACCCACAAGATTTACCTCGACTTTACAGCTCCCTACGCCACCTACTCTATAATAAATGACGGCTATGTAGTTCTCTATCAACTTAAAAAAAATAAAGTTTCAAATTATAAAAATAAAACCATAGCAGTTAACGCTGGTCACGGAACTAAAGGCGGAGCAACTGTCAAGACATTTGCTCATCCGGATTTCACACCAAAAGTTACTGGTGGTTCAAATGCAGCAGGCTCCATCTTATCGGCAGCAGTCTCTGCAGGAATGACATTTGAAAATGGAATGACAGAGGCGAATGCAAATCTTGTAGTAGCATATCTGCTTAAAGATAAACTTCTTGATAATGGTTACTCAGTTCTTATGATAAGAGAAAATGACGACTGTAGACTTGACAATATAGCGAGAACTGTAATAGCAAATGAAAATGCAGATGCGCATGTGTCAATTCATTTTGATTCTACAACCAATGATAAAGGAATATTTTATATAGTTCCATATAATGATGCAAACTATCTCAATATGGAACCATTAAAATCAAATGCAAAAAATATAAAAGCACTCGGAGATAGCATTATAAAAGCCTATAGAGACATGGGTGAAAAAATATGGAAAGATAGAGGAACTTTGCAGGGCGACCTTACTCAACTTTCGTTTTCTACAAATGCGAGTGTTGATATAGAACTTGGCGATAGAAAAACAGAAGTCACAAAAGAGAAGGCAGAAATTTTTGCCGAAGGTCTCGCCCGCGGCATCGATAATTATTTCACCCCATAACCGCAGTTGCGAATGCAAATACCGTAGGGGCGAACGCAAAAACCGTAGGGACGAATGCAAATACCGTAGGGGCGAATGCTTGCAGAGCCCGAAATGTAGGGGCGAAGTTTATGAGCCCCATCGTACGGGCGAGCTATGCGAGCCCAACAAAATTATATTTATGAAAAAAATATTTACAATTTTATTATTAGTAATTCTTTCAACTTCCTGCGCCAGCAAAGTAGTCAGTGACTTAGAAGAGTCACCTACATTTATGTTGGAGCCCGCAAACCAATTTGCAGTTGACAAGGAAACTATGGTTGAAACGCAGGAGCCAACCAAGGCACATAGAGAGTATCCTGAAGATTTTAAACTATCACCAGACCTTGAGGTTGTGATAGGAGAAAAACAGTACCTTACAAAAATTAACTACATATATAACAACATCGACAAATTTGCTAACTCAAGTATTATAGTAGAAGGCATGTATGGATGGTATGAATCATGGGACGAAACTTTCGAATTTCCTATGGTTTATAGAAATGGTCCTGGAGAATATGGTGACGACCAATATGGTGGGTTTTACATGGTAAATATAAACCAGGATGCCTACCACTTAAATGACTGGATAAGGGTAAAAGGCAAGCCTTTTATGTACGAACATACTGATTCAGAGGGCGAACTCCAGAAATTTCTATTTTTAGTGGTTGAGCAGATAGAAATCCTGCCTCTTAAGGAAAGAAAGGCAGAAATGGTCAATAATTAGTGGATAAAAACACTTGCAAAAGGCTCAAAAATAGTGTATCATTAGTAGGCGCGGTAAAACCGCCACATTTTTATTGTAAAAGGGAAAAATCATGAAGAAGATAAGATTATTTCTGACAATTTTATTTGCAATTTCATTTGTATTTTTATATACATTAGTTTCGCATGCAGCAGGATGGGTTGATGATGGAGGCGGAAACTGGTCATATGTAGATAGAGAAGGATTTTATGTGACTGAGAGTATTAAAACATCAGGTGATGAAAAGTATTACCTTGATGAATATGGCATAATGGTTAGAGACTATCTGTTAGAGAATTATAACGACGCAATATATTATTTTGATGATACAGGAAAGATGGTTAAAAATACTTGGGTTGCTGTTGAACCAACACAAGTATATAGTGCTATGGATAATCCGCCAACTATATATCTCTATTATTTTGGTACCAACGGCAAGGCATACAGAGCAAGAGAAGGTATCAAAAGATTTACTATTGATGGGAAGAAATATTTATTTAATGAAAATGGACAGATGCTTTCTGGTTGGATAAATGAAGAAGGCGAAAGATGGGATGAGTACCAGTCAGAAGATGACCCTTTTGATGGATTTTGTTATTATGCTGGAGATGAAACAGATGGTGTTCTTCGTGAGGGTTGGTCGGCATACGAAGATGGATCAGTACAAGATAAATACTATATGAAACAAACCCTTTGGTTCTACTTTAAGCGTAACGATAATAAAAAAATTCAATCAGAGAGTGAAGATGAGTTTAAAACAAAAGTTATAAATGGGAATACTTATGCCTTTGATGATAAAGGAGTCATGGTTGTAGGCTGGGATTCTGACACCTTGGATGTTAACAACGAAGATTCTGGAATTAGATCTAAAAAGTACTTTGTGGAAGAAGAGGGCAATGATTTAGGAAGAAACACTAAGAAAGAGTGGTTTTTTGCAGTTCCTTCTATGAAACAAAACCTTGATGATCATGATCAAGAATTAGAAAGATGGTTCTATGCACTTGGTAGTGGTGAAGTTGTAAAAGGAATAATGAAAAAAGTCAACTCTGACTATTATGTGTTCAATAAAGAAGGTATCATGAAATCAGGTCTTTGCGTTATCAACAAACAGACAAGAGAGTATGTGGATAGTATAGATGCAGAGAGGACAGAAGGCAAGGATTTTATCATAAGTAGACACTATGTAAGTGCGGAAAAGACTTCAAATGCTAAAGAGTTTGAAGTGTTTGATGATAGCGAGCATGTGCTATATTTTTTTAGAGATGATGAAATAGAAGATAAAGTAAACTTTGGAAAGAGAAAACTTGGAGAGTCGGATGTAGCTTTCGGAGATGATGACTATAAATTTTCAGGTCAGTCAAGTGGACAATATGAAGGAGTGAAAAAGAAAAAATATTATCAGGCGGGGATTTTGCTTCAACCAGATCCAACGCTAAACATGGGAGTTGTACTTGTAGGATATTCAAGGGACGATGCAGGAGAGAGTATAGACGAGAGTCTTAATTACTATAATTCAACTAATGCATGGGCAAATCCTGATAAGAATCACAACAATGTATTGAGTGATTACATAGTTTCGGAAGACTTTAATAAGTGTTATAATGATTATGGTGTTGTTCCTGCCTTTGTTGCGGTAGATTCAAAAGGAACAAGATATAATAGAACAAATAAAGTTAAAAAAGATAAAAATGGTAGGTATTGGCTTATTGGTAAAGAAGGGATGCTGGTTAATATATACGAAGTGCCAATAAGGTATAATAGGAAAGATGGATGGCAGTTTCGTAGTGAAAAACTTGATAGTAAGGCAAAGGTAAAAACGCAATGGATAAAATTTGGCACACTTGATGAATATGGAAAAACTTGTAAATATAGTAAAACTGACCCAGGGGAATATGCTTTAAGATTAGATGATAATTACTGCCTAAATTTCCGTTTTGCCGACTAAAAAAGAGGCTTTAAAGCCTCTTTTTTTGTGTAAGAAAATTGTAAGTAAATATTATAAAAAATTATATTGAAAAACTACCCCACTTATACTATCATTACCATATCAAACTAAGTGTACAGCTTAGAAATTAAAAAAAGGAGATTTAAATCTTATGAAGAAACAAACAAAACTCGGCTTAGTTTTAGCTGCAGCAGCCGTTATTTCTGTTTCAGTTGCTTCACTTGTATCTGCAAGAGGCTGGGTACAAAATGGTGCTGACTGGTACTATGTAAATAATGACGGCGAGTATGTAACTGATACTATCCAATCTTCAGGAAACTCAAAGTTCTATCTTGGTGAAGATGGAGCTATGCAAAGAGACTACTTCCTTGAGGATTACAATGAAAACACTTACTACTTTGGATCAAATGGTGCTATGGTTACTAATACATGGGTAGCTATTGATTCTACAAGAGTAGGCAACACAGACGACTATGTACCAGACAATTTCTGGTATTATTTCCAAGCTTCAGGAAAAGCTATGAAGGGTACTGGAGAAAAAGGAAAGAAAGCAACAATCGATGGAAAGAAGTACGTATTCAATGAGTACGGACAAATGGCTGTTGGTTGGTTCGGAGAAGACGGAAAGACTTTTGGCGAAGATGAAGAGAACCCATTTGCAAACGCTGTATATTATGCAGGCGGAGACAATGATGGTGTTCTTCGTACAGGTTGGTTAACATATTATGATGGATATGATTCTTCTGGTACATTTGAAGCTGCAGAAGAGTATACTAACCTTTATTTCTATTTCAACCCATCAAACTGCAGAAAGACAGGATACAATTCTTCAGATCAAAATTTCGAATATACTACAAAGAAAATCAATGGAAGAACATATGCTTTCAATGATGAAGGTATTATGATTTCAGGATGGGATGTATATGACAATGTAACAGCTGAGACTTGGGATACTTTAGAAGGTAAAGTAACTTACTTCTCAGGAGAAGATGATGGTCACCAAGTTAAGAAGGGATGGGTTTATGCAGTTCCATCTGGCTCTGTTGATAGCAAAAAACATGACGATGATGAAGAAGTTTATATGTATTTTGCTGGTTCTGGTGATTCTGTAAGAGATCAATTCAAGAAGATTAATGGTAAATGGTATGTGTTTGATGAGAAAGGTGTCATGAAGACTGGATTAGTTATCTGGTGTGCAGCAGAAACTTCAGGTACTGCTTATGATCCTTCAACTCAAACAAACATAAATGTAAGATATGTTGATAAACTTGATTTAGACTATGCAGAAGGTGCAGATTTAGCTAAGTGGGGTCTTTTACAAACTGATTCAAGTGAATTTATCCAAGTTGATGAAAACGGTCTTGTAGAAGCTAGATTTGATACTAATGATGCAACAGTTGGCTTGGGCAGATTAGGAGTAGGCGATGAGGTTAAGTTACACTACTTCGCTGATGATGGTTCAAGAAAGACTGGTTCAACTAACACTGTTGAGATGGCTGATAATACATATGTGTTCGCATCAACAACTAGTGGTAACTATGTATCAGGTGTAAAGCAAAAGAAGTATTATTCATTAGGAGTATTACTTAAAGCAGATCCAGATATTAGATATGGTATTTATAATACTGCTTCTTCAACAGTTGCAGGTGGTAGATTTAATTTCCAAAGCAACGACGGAAAAAGTATGGATCAATATAAGGAGAACTTAGAGAACAATGTTTACCAAGTTCTTACTACAAGTGGTTCAATTCAAAAAGGAAATAATGGATCTAAGAAAGACGCTGATGGCAATTTCTGGTTAATTGATAAATCTCAAGAGAATTCTTTAAAAGGTATTTGGGATCGTGAGGTTAATTTAAGAAGATCATTTGGTAAGTTCATTACAAGAACTGTAAAGTATACAGGTGGAGCAACAAGCATTGTAGCAGGCAGATATTACAATATCGCATCAGCTACTGTGTCACAAGCAGTAAAGTTGGCTATACCTGGTACTGAGGCAGAGAATATGGGTACAAATTGGTTAGCTCATTATGTAAGAAATTCTGCAAATGAAATAACTGGCGTTTATTTTGAGTTTACAGGTACTGATGTACTCTGGCCTGGATATAAGTCAGATTATGGCGATAAGAATAAATACATCCCAATGGGATTACTTGATAATGCAAATTTAACAGTAACAATGAACTTTGCGGCTGTAGAAAATACCGGTGACGCTGACTGGATTAAGGCTTGTGAGAAATATCTTGTAAAACCATCTAATGAGCACTTCCTTAATTGTATGTGGTATTCAGGAAATGCTAAATATACACATCGTTAATTTATAGCGATTAGTTTATATAAAAAATCTCGACCTTCGGGTCGGGATTTTTTATTAAATTTTATTATTGACAATTAATTTATTTTATGGTATAAAATAAGTGAGAAAAATATGCGAGTTATCGCTACTCTGTAAAGGCGAACTATAATTCAGTGTGTTTCACCACCGAAAGTGTGAACTATAATACAGTGTGTTTCGCCACCGTAAGTGCGAACTATAATACAGGCGGAGAGAAATCTTCGCCTTTTTTTGTAAAGGAGAAGAATGGTTAAGTTTTATGATATTGATGAAAAGTATATAGATTATCTAAAAAAATTTGATAGCAAAATTCCTAATGTGAGATATGTTTCAAACAACAAATTTGTTACTGGCATTCTATTAAGTATTAGCAATTATGAATATTATGCCCCTGTTTCATCTTTTAATATAAAACAAAGAACTAATTTTATAATTAGAGATTATGACAATAAAGCATTAAGTTCTATAAGATTTTGTTTTATGTTTCCTGTTCCAACAACGATAAAAAATAAGGTTTTGACTTTAAAAGATTTTTCAAAAGAAACGACTCAAAACCAAATTTTTTTGAGAAAAGAATTAAATTATGTTAATAGAAATATTGATAAAATATTAAAAAAAGCTAAAAGTGTGTATGAAAAAAGAATTAGTAATCAACAAACGTATATTATTAATTGTTGCGACTTTAAACTTTTAGAAGAAAAGTGCAAATTATATATTCCATAATTTTAATTTAAATTAGAAGAAGGCATTATATGGCAAATAAACCCAAAATTAAAATAGAAAAGAAAGTATAAGTATGACAGCGTTGAAAGAAAAAGTAAGTAAATACAAGTTAATTTCATGGCTGATAATCGTAATGGGCATACTTCTACGATTACTTTTTATTGGCAGATTCCCAGTCGGCCTTAACTGCGACGAGGCATCTACATCATATGATGCCTATGCAATATTAAATACGCTTTGCGATAGAAATGGTAACATCTTACCAGTTTATCCGCTCGCATGGGGTAGCGGTCAAAGTGCACTTTATATGTATCTAAGCATACCATTTATAAAATTGCTCGGGTTAAATATTTTTGCGACAAGACTTCCGATGGTTATCATTTCGTCAATAAGCCTTATTGTATTTTATAAGATGCTAGACCTTATAGATGTAGATAAGAAAAATAAATCATTCAATGTTTTTGCATTACTCTTTTTTGTTTTAAATCCATGGCATATAATGAAGAGTAGGTGGGGGCTAGATTGCAACATCTTACCTGATATGATTCTTTTTTCTATATATTTCATACTTAAATTTATTTATGAAAAGAAAGAAAAATATTTCTATATAGGATTTGTTTTACTTACCGTATCCGCTTATAGTTATATAGTTGCAGTTCCGGGAATTACATTATTTTGCATATTGCTTTATATTTATGGCATTAAAAACAAAATTATTTCATATAAAAATATTCTTATCACATTCGCCATTGTTTTGCTAATTGATTGGCCGCTTATCTTATTTATAATTATTAACATTTTTAAACTTGGTGATATATATTTACCATTTATGTCAATTTCAATGCTAAGAGTCAACAGAATGAGCGAAGAGTCAATTATTGCGAATTCAAGCTTATTTGTTTCAGTTATAAATAATTTTGTGGAGACTTTAAAGCTTCTCGTCATTCAAGTCGACCCTTGCTATTGGAATAGAATCATAGGTAGTGGAATATACTATTTGTTTTCTTTCCCGATTTTGATTGTAGAAATAATCAGTTTTGCAATACGAAAAAAGTCAATGTCTGATGTTGTTTTTATGATGTGGCTCATATCAAGTATTGTTATAGTATGTATGATTAAGGATGTCAATATTAATCATCTTAATTACATGATAATACCACTGATATATTTCATATTAAAAGGTTTTGATTTATTATTTAGCAAAAAGATTTTAATAATTGTATCGTTCATTGTGCTTGTCACAAGCTTTGGATTTTTTGCTTATAAGTATATAGATATAAATATTAAAAAAGAAAATAATGTATTGATTTTGGGTGTTAATGATGATAAATATGATAATTTTAATAATGAGTTAGAAGAACCTATATTATATGCAGATAAGTTGGATGTTGGAGAAGTTCATATGTTTGGAGTATCTGCTGAGCCTTATATTTATGTATTGTATTATACCAAAGCAGACCCTAAACTTTATATTGAAACTAAGGAACTTATTGATGAAGAAGAAGCATATAATAATGTGAAAGTGTTTGACAAATGGGTTTTTGAATGGGAGATGAGTAGCGATATGATAGAAGAAGATGCTAACATTGCCTACATTTTACCAAGAGAATTGGGACAGTATTTTGACAACTCCGATTTTGATGTTAAGTATTTTAAAAAATATGTTGTAATACAATATAATTCGTAAGGACAGAATGCAGAAACGAAGTTTGTGAGGTAATAATTCGTAGTGGACGACATACTGTCGTCTCACAAAGAGGTAATGTAATATGGAAAAGAAAAAAGCCAAATTAAACAAATCAGATTTACCGACTATAATAATATTTGCATTGGGAATATTTGCAAGACTTATGGCATGCATACTTGCCAAACCTGATATTTACCAACATGATGTAAGGGGTATAGATGGTTTATATGGTCATCTTGACTATGCTGTGTATATTTTCAAAAATTGGAGACTTGCAGATACTAACTACTATGAGTTTGCACAGCCACCTATAAATGCTACATTGCAAGCAATTTGCATGAAGATAGTATCGCTTTTTAAGGATTTTGGCGATGATTACATGCAACTTTATTCTTATTGCAAGATACTTACCTTCATATACTCTGTGTTAACTTTGATTATAATTTACAAGATTATAAAAGAGTTTGATCTTCCTAAGATAGCAAGTAACATTTTTCTTGCTATCATGGCACTTTACCCAGGTCTTATAGTTATGACTACTCAGTATAGTAATGATTGCCTTTCATATTTGTTCTTTTACTTATCATTGTATCTTGGTATAAGATGGGCAAAAACAAAAAAACTATCAACCATCATATGCCTTGCACTATCAATTGGTTTTGGCATGCTGACGAAGGTGTCAGTAGGACTTGTAGCTTTTATTGTTGGACCTATGATGATTATAATATGGATTAAATCTTTAACTGCAAATAAGAATGGTCTACAAGCATATGAAGAAAAACCAAGCATTACAGTTCAACTTATCATATTTGCATTAATTGTGTTTCCGCTTGGACTTTCATATTCTATAAGAAATTATATAGTTTTTGGTCAAGGTTTTGGAGAGATATCAGATGTAGTAAAGGGTTCTGTCTTTGATATGACGCTAAGAAATTTCACATTTGCAGAGAGATATCTTACTTTTGCATTTGGAAAACTCTATGATGGTAGATATGATATCTTCCACGACTGGACAGAATATAATATCTGGGTTGACTTAGTTAAGACTTCTGCATTTGACGAATTCCAATTTAGATTTGATAACATATATCCAGCTCTTTATGTAATTTGGTTCTTAAACATAGTGTATTGGTTTATAGGAACTATATCTATAATTTACAATACGGTAGTGATGATATTAAGAAAATTCAGAGGACCTGAAAATGTAAGAAACTTGAGAAATATTTCGCTCATGTTATACTTCCTTGCATTCATTGCATTTCTATCATTCAACTTAAAATATCCAAACTCTCCAAACTCAAATTGGAGATATGTAGCATATATCACTTTCGGACTTGCGGGAAGTATCATATGCATGTTCCTCAACATTTTCACATATCGTTCGGTAGGGGCGAACAAACCCGTAGGGGCGAGCAAAAATGTAGGGGACGACATCCTGCCGTCCCGTGTAGGGGCGAAGCTTTGCGAGCCCGCATCGTATGGGCGAGTTTCACGAGCCCTCGTAGGGGCGAATGCTTGCGGAACCCTCAAGCCTCGAATCGTACTATTAATTGTGGTTGCAGTCAACCTATTTCTCTTCTCATCCGTCTCACCAATCCACAGCATCATGAATATGCAGTACAATGAATGGTTATATTACCTAATTGGAAAGGGCATGACCAAAGGAATGGTGCCATATGCTGAACTTTTAGACCACAAAGGACCGTATTTGTTTTTCTTCTTTGCACTTGCAAATGTTATAGAGTTTAAACATATAAGTTTTTATCTAGTCGCACTTGCATTTTATTATATTATTGCACTATTTTCGTATAAGATCACTTATCTAACACTGAGTTTTGTTACGAGCTTTGAAGAGAATAAGAAAACAATATTTAGCTTTATTTCTGGATTTATTATTTACTTTATCAGTTCAAGTTATTATTTGAGCTTTGGAACTATAAGTGCAGAAGTGTTTATAATTGCGCTTATGCTTGTTGCATATTACATATTTATAAAATATCTATTTAGCGGAGAACTTATACATAGCCCTAAGCACTCTTTAATTTATGGTGCATTGGCAGGAGTTTCATTCTTTATAAAAGCAAATGGTATCTTAGGATTTGTTCCAATTGCAATTACTCTATTGATTATACTTATTAGAGGAAAAGAAATTAGCAATTTACTGCAAAATATTTTATTTGGATTTATCGGATTTGTGATATCACTTTTACCTGCGATAATATACTGCATAGTTACTGACAGTTTAGCTGATATGATTGAAGGTGCATTTGTCATAAACTTCTTATACACAGGCACAGGACTCCCATCACTTGATTCATTGTCACTTTCATTTATTGAAACCATTATTGAATTTAAAGAGTTTGTGCTTATATGCATCTTAAGTGTGCCAGCATTCTATTATATAATAAGAAATTTTGATAAAGAAACGAAGACAAAAGTGATGACATTTTATATTTTGTCACTTGTAATCAATATTTATTCAGTATTTATTTCTGTGAGACCTTATACAAATTATCTTAATTACTTATTATTTTACATTATACCGATTGTTATCTTTTTTGAAATATTGTTTGATAATGTATTTGCGTTGAAGTCAAAGGCATTTACTGTTGTATCAGTGGTAGTTTTACTTCTCATAAATATATTATCATATAGTTTTATTACTGAATTGTCTAATTTAAATGGCTATGCTCAAGAGAGATTGGCAAGTCAAGTTATGAAGGTGTATAAGGGAACAGATGGTGCAAAGAATAAACCAAAGATGCTTGTCATTGGTTACGCGCCATATTTATATGAAGCATTTGGAGTCTTACCAAATGAACAACATTTCGCTACTCCTGTAGTGTCAAGAAAAAAGTATGGAGAACCATATAATGCTATCATACGAAGGATAGAGAGAGGTAACGAAGAACTTATCATAGTTGCATTTGAACGAAGTATGAAAAATGATGAAGAGTTTAAGTCAAAAGTCTACTCAGCTCTTGAAAATGGTTACGAAAAAATTGGAGATGCAAGTGCTGTAGGAACAAAAGCAGAAATCTATAGGAAGGTGGGCTAATTATGTTGAATGATAAATCAGAAACATTAAAAACAATTATACGAGACATTATAATTTTTTATCTTGTGAGCTTCGTTTTAGTTTTGGTAACTAAAATAGTTTTCGCATTTATCAATGGCGACGAAATTTTAGAGGTTAGCATGCTTACTTTTAGATCTTATTTGCTGGGAACTGTAACCACAGAAGAAAAAGTATTTTCTATGGTGGTGGACAACATAGGAATATTTGCAGTTCATTTTACATTATTTTTTTCTCTTTTACTTTATTATTTTATATTGGCATCAGATATGAGTGAAGTTACTAAAGTAGTTGTGTCACTTGTTTCTCTTGTTATTGGTATTGTTTCTATTATATTCATGAGAGAGAGATTCATATTCTGTATACCATTTGCGCTAGCGCTTTGTGGTATTTTATACATACTTACAAGAGTGCTTGATGGTAAACTCAATATAGATAGCAAATTTTTTGTGATATTTAACCGCATATTTGTAGTGCTGGTTTCAGTTGTAGGTATTGCATTGGTTGTCAAACCATACATTTTTGAATAATCTCTATATATTATCTTGACATTTAATATGTAATGGAATACAATTACAATATGAAAGTGAGCGAAGTGATAAAAAAGATAAGTAACCTTGGATGGTATCAGGTAAGGCAAAAGGGTAGCCATAGGCAGTTTAAGAATAATAAAATTAAAGGATTGGTTACTATAGCTGGTAAATTGTTAGATGAAATAGATAGAGGCACTTTGAATAGCATTTTTAAACAAGCAGGTATAAAATAGGAGTATTTATGGAAAATTATTTAATTATTGTTGAAAAACAAAAAAAGAATTACAGTGCATATTCTCCAGATGTACCAGGTTGCGTAGCAACTGGAAAAACAGAAAAAGAAGTAAGAAAGAATATGGCTGATGCGTTGAACTTTCATATTGAAGGTTTAATTGCTGAAGGGTTAAAAGTGCCTAAAGCTAAAAGTAATTTTTATTATAATGCAGATAATACATCAAGCAGTATCATAAATTTTAGATGCACAAAGACACTTCATAAGAAACTGATAGAATTGTCTAAAAAGGAAGATGTCTCAGTGTCTCATCTTGTCAATGATGCACTAGTTAAAGTGTATGCATAGCTAAGTTTTGTGAAATTATTTTAAACATATAACATTTGATATATACTCAGAATTTTTGTATAATATATTCAGTTAGTATAGAATGGAGGCTCATATGGCCAATAAAAATAGAATTCAAGAAGCTTTAGGTGAAACGAGAGAACATTTAATTCTCGGAAAGTATAATGAAGCCATGATGCTCATGGCTCAGATTACTATGGATATGATTGAGCATTTAACTGACGAAGCACTTATAGTATCAAAAGGGTATGAAGAAGATTTGAAAACTCTTCGTGCAAATGGAATCATTGCAGATGACACTGCACATAATTTTGAGACACTTATAATTAGTGGAGTCCAAGCTCATAATGGTGTAGACATACCAAAGGAGCACGCTGAACAGGCACTTCAAGTTCTTACAAATGAATTAGATGTTATATTTAAAAACGATGATATAAATCCTTCATTTTCTGAAAATTTGGAAGAAAAATCAAAGTTCAATGCAAATACTGATAAACCAATGTTTGAATATGATGAAGATGAAGAGCCTTATCCTGGTGATTTTAGTAAGGATATGACAATTGAAGGTTCTACACCTGCATTCATGCAAAAGGGTGACGATGGTGACTTTAGAAAAAAAGAACGCATGAGAGAACAGATGCTTGAAAGTGAAAGAAAAAAAGTTGGAAGAAAAAAATCAAAGCTCGTTGCTATCATTATTCCTATAGTTTTAATTTTATTGATTGTGTTTGTGGTTCGCGGAATGTTCTTTAGTGGAAAGCAAGTAGCGAGAGTGCAAGAGACTACTGCGCCAATAGTGGAGACAACTGAGCCAGAAACTATGGATACAGAACCAACTACACCACCACTTCCACCAGAAGCAGGATACTATGATGTAACGGGTGATCTTGTCAAGATTAGAGATGCAGCGACTACAGAAGGTTCTAAAGTACTTGGCACAGTAAGCCGTGGTGGAAAAGTTCAAGTCAAATCATTTTATAATTCAGATTGGGCAGTAATATTGTTTGAAGGAAATGACGCCTACATCTCAAGAAGATATATTAAAAAAGACGAATCCCTTTCTCCAGTCTTCGAAGAACAATAATATGTGGGGCAGAGCCCGCTGTAGTGGTCGACATATTGTCGGCCACAATTCATAAAAGAGAGGAATTAAAATGCAGTTTATAAATAAACTAAAAGACGGCGACGAACTCAACTCAGTTTACCATGTAAAAACTAAATCACAAGCAACCGCCAAGACAGGAAAAGAATACTTCAATGTCTGTCTTTCTGACAAGACAGGAACTATTGACGCAAAAATTTGGGATGTAAATGCACCAGGTATTGAGGAATTTAAAGCGGGCGACTTTGTAGCTGTAGAAGGCGATGTGATATCATACAATAATCAACTTCAGGTAAAAGTGTCAAGACTTCGTATCGCAGATAAGGATGAGTTCAACAATGAAGATTATTTTGCCACATCAAAATATGATAAAGCAGATATGGCAAAAGAACTGGACTCGCTAATTGCTAATGTTAAAAATAAAAATTATAGTAAATTGCTCAAATCATTTTTTATAGATGATAAAAAGTTCAGAGAAAAGTTTTTATCTCATCAAGGCGCAAAGACAGTGCATCATTCATTTGTTAGTGGCTTGGTGGAGCACACTATTTCCACGACTAAACTTGCCATCGCGATTGCAAATAATTACGATGATATAAATCTTGATTTAGTCATAACCACATCATTACTTCATGACATCGCAAAGATTGATGAGATAGCACCTTATCCAATAAACGAGTATACTGACGAAGGTATGCTCGTTGGACATATAGTTTTAGGATATGAGACTATAAGTAAAAAGATAGATGAACTTGGAGGTTTTTCTGAGGTCGAGAAGTATGAACTTTTGCACTGCATACTATCTCACCACGGCACACCAGAGTTTGGCTCACCAAAGCAGCCTATGCTTATGGAGGCCTACATAGTTTCACAAGCGGACAACACCGACGCAAAGCTCGAACTTATGAGAGAGAACATCGCAAATGCCAAGATAACCAACAAAATGGATTCAAATGGCTTCATAACCAATAAATTCCTCGGCACCAACTTCCGCAAATCCAAACTCAACCCGTAGGGGCGAATGCTTGCAGAGCCCGCAAATATTATGATAAGTTTCATCAGTGGAAAATTGAAAGAAATTTTGCAAGACAGCATCGTAGTAGAAACCAACGGCGTTGGCTTCGGTATTTTCTTTCCTGCTTCCAACTTCAAAAACCTACCAGCAATCGATGACGATATAAAAGTTTTTACATATACTAATGTGAAAGAAGATGAACTGAGTCTCTATGGTTTCCTTACAAGAGAAGATAGAGAAATGTTTTTAAAACTTCTAACTGTAAATGGTGTAGGACCAAAGGGCGCACTAAATATCATTTCGACCCTCGGCTTTTCGACACTTATGAAAGCAATAGCAAGTGAAGATAGTAAGCTCATATCATCTGTGCAAGGTATAGGAGCAAAGACAGCAAGTAAAATTTGCATAGAACTAGGCGACAAAGTTCGAAAAATGAATTTTGACGGCAAGATTGATATCATAAAACAAAACAACACTGAGAATCAAAAGATAAATGTACTTAAAGATGAGGTAGTAGAGGCAATGGTGAAACTTGGCTTCAAAGAAAGCCGCGCCCGCGAAATCCTTTCAACACTTGATATTAAAGGTGATGAAAGTTCAAGTGAAATTCTAAAGCTCGCCCTCAAATCGTAAGTGCGGATAAAATGTCCGCCCCTACATCTCACCACATCGTAGGGGCGAACGGTTGCGGAGCCCTTGTATGGGAGAGTTTCGGAAGCCCGAAAATATTATGAGAAAAAAAATTTTAAACGTTAATACCACCCCTGACGACAGAAAGGACGACGCTCAGCTTCGCCCTTCCACTTTAAATGAATACATTGGTCAAGAGAAATTAAAAAGTCAACTCAGTATCTACATAGATGCGGCAAAAAAGAGAAAAGACCAACTTGACCATTGTCTTTTTTATGGCCCACCAGGACTTGGTAAGACAACTCTCGCATTTATAATTGCTCACGAGATGGGTGTAAATATTAAAACTACAAGCGGCCCAACATTTGAAAAGCCTGCTGACATAGCATCTATCCTTTCAAATCTTGAAGAAGGAGATGTGCTTTTTATAGATGAGATACACCGAATAAATTCTGCCGTGGAAGAAGTTTTGTATTCTGCCATGGAAGATTTTTACATAGATATAGTGCTGGGCAGTGAGGGAACAGCGCACTCTGTCCGCCTTGATCTTCCGAAGTTTACACTTGTAGGCGCGACAACTATGCCAGGACTTTTATCAGCACCACTTCGTGATAGGTTTGGAATCATTTCAAAACTTGAATATTATGAAGATTCAGAACTTGAAAAAATTGCAAATAGAACAGCAAAAGTTTTAAATGTGAAAATAGATAAAGACGGCGCAAAAGAAATTGGTATGCGTTCTCGTGGCACACCAAGAATTGCAAATCGCCTTGTAAAAAGAATCAGAGATTTTGCAGAAGTAAGATATGATGGAGTAATCACAAAGAAAGTTGCAGACGAAACTCTCGACACACTAGATATAGATAAACTTGGACTTGATGAAAATGACAGAAAATATTTGCAAGTTTTAATCAGTAATTCAAATGGCAAAGGAGTAGGTATAGAGACACTTGCCGTTACTCTTGGAGAAGATGCTGGAACCATAGAAGAAGTCTATGAGCCATTTTTAATTATGAAAGGTCTCATAAAGAGGACAAAGCAGGGTAGGGTGGCAACCGACCTAGCATATAAACATATGGATATGCCATATCAAACTTCATATATTTAGCTATTGACATATAATTACAATATAATTATAATATAATTATGAAAAAGATATCTTTCTCTTGGGATCAAAATAAGAATAAAGAAAACATAAAAAAGCATAAAATTTCTTTTAGAGAAAGAGAAACATATGAAAGGTGGTAAGTATGAGAAAAGAATATGATATTAAAAATTTAAATCCAAAGAAAAATCCTTACTCAAAGAGACTGAAGAAACAAATTACTATCAATATCAATGATGACACCATTTCATACTTTAAGTCTCAATCTGAAGAAATGGGCATACCATATCAAGCGTTAATTAATTTATATTTATCAGATTGTGTAATTCGCAAGAAAAAATTACAATTGGCTTGGGCATAATATGAAATTAGAATTACTTTCCCCAGCCGGCAGTTTTGAGTGTGCGAAAGCTGCAGTTGATGCTGGCGTCGATGCTATTTACATGGGCGGAGCAAAATATGGCGCAAGAGCTTTTGCAAAATCAACCAGTGATGACTCAATAATAGACTCAATAAAATTTGTCAAAGAAAATGGCAAAAAGTTTTATCTTACAGTTAATACTCTCTTTAAGCAACGAGAACTTAAAGAGATTTTTTTATTTTTAGATCCGATAGTTGATATGGGTGTAGATGCATTTATAGTTCAAGACATAGGAGTTGCAATGCTTTTAAAAAATAAATATCCAAATGTGGAACTCCACGCATCTACTCAGATGACAATCACATCAAGCAAAGCGATAAATCTAATTAAGCCACTTGGCTTTACTCAAGTAGTTTTAGCAAGAGAACTTAGCATAAAAGAAATTAAATCGATAAAAAAAGAAATTGGTGACGACATAAAACTTGAAGCATTCGTTCATGGTTCCATGTGTTATTCTTATAGTGGCGCATGCCTTATGTCAAGTTTCATTGGTGGCGAATCAGGAAATCGTGGCCGCTGCAAAGGTCCTTGTCGCTTACCTTATCGTAGGGGCGAATGCTTGCAGAGCCCGCATCGTAGGGGCGAATGCTTGCAGAATCCACCTCGTAGGGGCGAATGCTTGCAGAGCCCGCATCGTAGGGGCGAGTTACACGAGCCCGCACCATACATCCTATCAATGAAAGACATGTGCGCCATCAACTCACTCTCAGGTCTTATAAATGCCGGCGTCACATCATTTAAAATCGAAGGTCGCATGCGTCAAGCAGACTATGTATACGGCGTCACCAAAACATACCGAAAATATTTAGATGCAATCATTAATCGACAACCTGCGGGGAATGACATGCTGTCGGCATCCGTAGGGGCGAACGCAAATTTCGTAGGGGCGGATACCATCTGCCCGCCTCGTAGGGGCGAATGCGATACCCGTAGGGGCGAATGCTTGCAGAGCCCGCCTCGTACGGGCGAGTTACACGAGCCCGATATAAGAAACGACGAAAAATATCTCCTGCAACTATATAACAAAGGAGGCTTCACCAACTACTACGATACCCACAATAGCCCAGACATGATTCAAAGGTACGAGAGATAATAATGAAAATAACTTTCAAGGTAAAAATTGAAAACACCCAGCAACTAAACATTGCCCTTCAACACGACAACGTTAAAGAAATAATCCTTTCACGTGACTCCTTTGCTGAAAAAGAGTTGCCAAAGTTAGTAGACAAAATAAAGTCTAAAGGCAAATCACCCTGGATACTCATGGAGCGAATATCCCGCTACGAAGAAAAGCCTGTAGGGGCGGATATCATCCGCCCGTTTCGTAGGGGTGAGCACTGCGAGCCCGCTGATTTACGAACAAGCACCGACAAAATTTTAGAAATTAAAAATGTCGACGGTATCATAATTCAAAACCTCGACTCATTCGCCTACACGCTTCGCAAAATCAATAAGGCAGCAAATGAAAAATTAAAGGTTGAATTAAATTACACAATGAATTGTTATAATGCTGAGACAAAATTGGTACATGAAAATTTGTATAATGAAAAAAGAAAAAATGCAGGCGAAGTTCCACTTCTTTTTACAGCACCAGTAGAGTTAAACATTTATGAGTTGTCAGAAGTAGGATACGACACATTCATAGTTTATAGTTATATTGACACAATGGTTACCGCCAATTGCCTCCGCAAAAATCTCGCATGGGTGGATACCATCCACACGCCTCGTAGGGGCGAGCACTGCGAGCCCACCTGTAAAAATCGCTTCAACTTTGAAAATGTCCACGACTTTTCTTCCTATATAATTGACAGAAAGGGCAAAAAGTTGCACTACAAAACATACTGCAAATATTGCTACAACAAAATTTTTAACACCGAACCAATTTATTTACTTGATAAAATTGATGAAATTATATTGCGCTCGTGCAACTCGCGCCTACAAATGCAAGAATCTGTAGGGACGGATATTATCCGCCTGCCTCGTAGTGGCGAATGCTTGCAGAGCCCGTCCTCGTACAGGTTAGACTTTAGTTTCGAAACTGAAAACGAAGTCCGCGACATTTTAAATAAAAAAATCCCCGAGAGTTTTACCCGGGGACATTTCAAAAACTCAATTAAGTAATTAGTCGTCGTTATATTTGTTTTCTTTGTTGAGTTTAGGCCTTTGAAATTTAAATATTTTAGTGATATTTGATCTCTTCTTAATTTCTTCGTCGGCAACTTGCAATTGACCAGATTCAATTTCTTTTTGAAGCTTAAGCTTATTCTCATTAATAATTCTCTGTTGAGGATAGAAGACTTCATTTACACAGGCGCCGATGAATACGATATTTATACAAATGAAAATCCATAGAAGTACAATCATGATACCAGTTAGTGATCCGTATGTACTTTGGCTCATAGGAAATCTTGTAAAGTAAATTGAAAATAAATTTGATACAAATATCCATGCAAAAGTTGTAAATACTGCACCATAAATATTTTTGAAGAATCGCCTTTCAAAGTTTGTAGTCGACGTGTAGAGCGACATCGTGAGAATGATGAGCGATATACTTGATACAAGATATTTATAACTCAGTATTTGGTCAATTATTTCAATGTCAAACGGTATATACATTCTCACAAGTTCTATAATCATACCGCCAAGTATCAGAAGAATAAATGTCACGATGACAGATAGATAGAGTATAAACATATTTACTATAGTAAGAACTTTCAATAAAGCGTAATTGCTGGTATAATCAATGTCGTGGATTTTTCTGATGCCAACTATAAATGCAAATAGGCAGGTTGAACCAGTTATCAATGCAGTGATTATGTTAATGTAAATGACATTTGACCTTGATAGGTCTCTTGCGATAGAAAGAGTATGATTGACTATCTGAGTTATGTAAGGCAAATTTGGAAATAGCAAAGTGATATTTTCTATTGCATCGTCAATGCTAACCTGTGGTATATATGAAATGGTAGAGAAAATAAGCATGAATAGTGGTATACTAGATATAATAAGAAAGAAAGCTGAACTTGCTGAATAGATAGGTATGTCATTTGACATGTAGAGTGCAACAACATTCTTTACAAACCTTATAATTGACTGTAGCCATTTTGGCAATTTTCTATATATTTTTTTAAGCTTTTCGCGCATAGACTATATTTTACATTATAAATGCATATTTTTCAATAATTTGTGTGGGCGGATGATATCCGCCCCTACAACACACATATAACACTGTATGTGATGACATCATGCAATTATGCGGGCGGGTGATATCCGCTCCTACAATGTAGGGGCGAGCATCGCGAGCCCGTAACATAACAACGAATAAAAAACATTTGCGAGGTAACAATATGGAATCAGTAAACTTTTTTAACAACGAATTATTTATACCAATATTAGTATTATTCATTTTGCTATTATTTATTTTGATATTGGTTATTATTTCAATTGTAAGCAACAATAAAAGAAAAGATGAATCAAGATACATTGCCCGCATGATAGGTGAACTCGAGAAAAATGTAATAAAAGAATCAAACGAAAATTTTGTAAAAATTTTAAACCAAAATCAAATTAACTCAAGTAACTTGACCAAGGGCATGCAAGAGTCTCTTGACAAGATAAATAATACAAATGAGAAAAAATTAAATGAGATACGTTCAGCAAATGAAGAAAAACTTGGTATTATAGAAAGAAACATAAATGAAAAACTTGACAAATCTTTAAATGAGCGACTTGACAACAGTTTCAAAACCATTGGCGAACAGCTTCAAAGTTTGCAAGTGACAAATGGGCAACTCCTCAGCATGTCGGGTACAATCACCGACCTTCAACAATCTCTATCAAGTGTGAAGGCTCGTGGTGTATTTGGCGAAAAGCAACTTGAGAGCATTCTTGAAAACATTCTTACAAGCAATATGTACGAAACTCAGTTCATGATAAAAGATAATTCTGATAGGATGGTTGACTTTGCTGTAAAGATTCCAAATAAAGATGACACAGGTTTCGTCTACCTTCCAATTGATGCGAAGTTTCCAAATGACAGGTATATGGCAATAGTTGAGGCTTCTAATAGAAGAGACGAGGTAGCGCTTACTGAAGCTGTGAAAAAATTGAAAGAGGAAGTTTTGAAGCAGGCAAGAAGCATTTCGGAAAAATATATTGAGCCACCTATCACCACAGAGTTTGGAATAATGTTTTTGCCGACAGAAGGTCTCTATGCAGAATGTCTTCGTATAGATGGACTTGCTGATGACTGTCAAAAGAAATATAGAGTTTTACTAGCAGGACCTACAACTATCACAGCACTCATAAATAGTTTTAGTGTCGGATTTAGATTTTTGCAGATAAATAAAAATAGTAAAAAGATTGCAGAAATTCTTCAAGCAATCAAAGCTCAATATGGAAAATTCGAAGAAGAAATTGAAAAGACAAAGAGAAGCATTGACTCGGCTGCGAAGTCTACGGAGCAATTATCAAAGAGGAACTCAATGATTACTAGTAAGTTGAAAGGCTTCGACGCCATAGGAATCGAAGAGTCAAACAACATACTAGAAATTGAAGACTAATCCGTAGGGGCGATTACGAAAACGTAGGGGCGAAACAGTTCACAGGACTGTTTCGCACTTGCGGAGCCCGCTAGAATTATGAAAGTTATATTAGAAAATACAACCGCAGAAATCGTAGAAAAAAAATCCCGCTTCATAGCGAACATCTTTTATGCTGCAAATGTTGAAGAAGCAGAAGAGAAACTTGCAGAAATAAAAAAGAAATATTATGATGCCAAACACAATTGCTTTGCATATGTTATAGGAAAAAATGGCGAGCAAGTAAAATCAAGTGACGACGGTGAGCCACAGGGTACCGCCGGCCATCCAATGCTTGATATTTTGAAGGGCAACGAACTCACGAATTGCATTGCAATCGTCACTCGATATTTTGGAGGCACACTTCTCGGCACTGGCGGGCTCGTGAGAGCATATAGCGAAAGTCTAAAGGCTGCAATTGTAAATGCAAAACTAACCGAGATTAAAAAAGCATATGAAGTTGCATTTGACGTAAGCTACGATGACTATGGTAAGATAGAAAAATTGATTCAAAATTATAATACAAATGACGGAATAGATAACATTTATTCACTTGATAAAACATTTGAAGATGTAGTAAAATTAAAATACTTGGTTAGCATTGATACTTTCGACAGGTTTAAAAAAGATATTATAGATTTAACTCGCGGGAAAGTAACACTAAACGCCGACTCCAAACTGACATATTATTTTAAAGCTAATAAAGTAGTTTACTTATGATATATATATATTAATGTGTTAATTATGATTGTAAAGTGTGGCAAATACCTCGAACAAGAAAACAGTTGGAGCAAAAACTGATTTTCTCAAATGATGGCGAAGCTTTTTGCTTAGATTTTTAGCATTGTTTGAGCGTAGCGAGTTTGCAAAAATCTTGCAAAAAGCGAGACAACGCTTTGATAGAAAATCTTGTTTTTGCGACCTGTTTTCTTGAAGAGGAATTTGCTACATAAGAGTAATCAGTATATAGCGAGGAAATAATATGTCAGGAAACACTTTTGGAAAACTTTACAGAGTCACCACCTTCGGTGAGTCCCACGGCGCTGCCCTTGGCGCCATCATTGACGGCTGCCCAAGCAATGTCTCACTCAATGAGGAAGACATTCAATTATATTTAAATAGAAGACGTCCGAATGATTCTGAGTTATCAACTCCAAGAAAAGAAAAAGACAAAGTTGAAATTTTGTCAGGTGCATTTGAAGGTAAGACACTTGGCACACCAATTTGTGCGATCGTTCGAAATGAGGACATAGGCACGTCAGAGTACGGCGTTCTTAAAAATATTTTTAGACCTGGCCATGCCGACTACACTTATGAAAAAAAATATGGCATCAGAGATTATAGAAGTGGTGGGAGATCTTCTGGAAGAGAAACTATTGGTCGTGTCATTGGTGGTGCTGTCGCAATAAAAGTTTTGAAAGAAAAAAATATTACAGTGACAGCTCGCGGAAATTATGATTTGTCACGACTTGCAAATGGCGCAGATGAAGTTGATTATGAAAATGTCGACGACTCAATTGGCGGCATAGTTGAGTGTGTAGTGAAAGGCTGTCCTGCAGGACTTGGTGAGCCAGTGTTTGACAAACTTGATGCAGAACTTGCGAAGGCTTGCATGTCAATCGGCGCAGTGAAGGGAGTTGAAATCGGTGCAGGCTTTGATGTAGCGAATATGCTTGGTTCAGAAAACAACGATCAGATGACAGTCGGCGAAAAGTTTTTGTCAAATAACTCAGGCGGCATCTTGGGTGGCATAAGCAATGGAAATGACATAGTCATAAGACTTGCGATAAAGCCAACACCAACGATTGCCAAGACACAAAAAACCATTGACATATATGGCAATGAGACAGAAGTAGAATTAAAAGGAAGAAATGATGTGTGTATAGTTGATAGAGTTGTAGTTGTTGTAGAATCAATGGTAGCAATGACAATTCTCGATTACTATCTACAAAATATAAATGTTAAGAGTATATAGAAATATTATAATAGTAGTTTCAGTTCTTGTAGTCATCTGTTTTGCGGCAGTGATGATTGTTTTATATGGAAATAAAGATGGCGAAGGCTCTAATGAAAATGCAAAGAACAATGAACAAATGCTTCTTGGTACAACTCAAAAGATAAGCATTTACTTAGATGGCATGAATGATAAAGCGTCAGCAAGTGACATCGCAGAAGAAAATAGTGGCGAAGTAAATGATGAGAACGGTGAAAATGTTGATGACAAAAAATTAAATTCAAATATCGAAATAATTTATTTAACACCAGAAGAAAAATATAAGGCATCAAATGACTTTGTAAAAATAGATATAAGAGAAAAGAAAGATGTATTTTGCTTTGTCGGAGATGTATTCTTATCTAAGAAACCAAGAATTGCATATGATGAGTTTGGACTTCCGGGGATTATTGATGATGGATATCTTAAACTACTAAAAGATAGTGATTTCAGTATTGCAAATCTTGAGTGCTCTATAACTGACGACACTGAAAATGCCGAAGACAAAACATTTACATTTGCACTGCCTACAGAGTATGTGACTCCGCTAAAAGAAGTTGGATTTAATTTATTTACACTTGCAAATAATCACATACTTGACTATGGTGTGGATTCTATGATGAATACGATAAAAGTTCTTGATGAAAATGATTTTATTCATATCGGAGCTGGAAAAAATATTGAAGAGGCAAAGAAGGCATACATAAAAGAGATAGAAGGAAAGAGATATGCATTTTTATCAGCGTCGGCTGTCCTACCATCTGATAACTGGAAAGCAACTTATGATAGAGCGGGAGTATTCAATGGCTATGAAATTTCAGAACTTTGTGATGAAGTTAGAAATGTAAAACCATTTGTAGATAAAGTCATTGTCTACATGCACTGGGGCAGAGAACTTGAGACTGTGTCAAATACTTGGCAAAAACAGTATGCGAGAAGAATTGTAGATGCAGGAGCTGACTTGATAGTGGGAGCTCACCCACACATGGTGCAGGAAATTGAATATTATAAAAATGTTCCTATAATATATAGTCTTGGAAATTTTATTTATGGTGGGACAATGAGAGATACTATACTTGTGACTGCCACATTTGACTATAGCATAGATAAAAATGGTCAGATGCAGCTTGCAGTCTACCCAGGACTTTCTAATTATGAAAAGGTTAGAAAAGATTGGAAGAAGGATGAGATTGCAGCAAAAATAAAAGAGCTGCAGGACAAGAGCAGCACATGTTACATAGGTGACAACGGATATGTATTCACCATGGAGCAGGTGGCGGATGCGTTAAGTAGTATGGTAAAACCGTAGGGGGGCGACATCCTGTCGCCCCGCGGGCGGATGATATCCGCCCATACAACGGGCTCGCAATGCTCGCCCCTACAACCCGTAGGGGCGAACGCTTGCGGAGCCCGCTTGAAAAATCGCAATAAATAAATTAAAATATCATTTATGAAATTAATCGTAGGTTTAGGAAATCCAGAAATAAAATATGCATTCACCAGACACAACACTGGTTTTCTTGCGATAGATGAATTGCTTCATAGACTCGGCAATGTAGAATTAGACAAAGACAAATTCAAAGGTCTCTATACAAAAACAAAAATCGGCGACGAAGATGTGATAATAGCAAAGCCGATGACATATATGAATTTGAGTGGAGAGTTCATAAGACCTCTCGCAGATTTTTACAAGATAGAACCAAAAGATATTATAGTAGTATATGATGAGCTTGCATTGCCAGTAGGTAAAGTTAAAGTTACAAAAGAAGGTTCAGCCGCAGGTCACAATGGAATCAAATCTATAATTGCAAATCTTGGCACAGAAAAGTTTATCAAAGTTCGTATTGGCATAAAAGATGATAAACCAATGATAAGTCAAATTGATTTTGTGTTGATGAAATATACACCAGAAGAATTAAAAGCGCAGAAAGAAAATATTGATAGGGCGGTGGATGCCATCTTCAGTATAATAGAAGTTGGTATTGATAAAACTATGAATAACTACAATGGGTTATAATTCAAATATGCCGCTCGTGAAACTCGCGGCTACGAACCCGTAGGGGCGACATCCTGTCGCCCAGCGGGCGGATGATATCCGCCCCCTACAAAAATATCGTACGGGCGAGTTTCACGAGCCCCAAAATTGATACATGTACTATAACATAAATAGCAATCGAGATTACTTAAAATTGAAAAAGTGTCTCGGAGAAAATCCGAGATCTGTTTTAGTGCGCAATATTTGTGACAACGCAAAAGTTAATTTTGTCGCAACATTTGCCGACAGGCAGAAACTTGTAGTGCTCCCTGATGAGAGGAGTGCTATTTTATTTTATGAAGATGGCAAGTTTTATGACAAAAACATTTACTACTTCGGTGAGAAAGATTTGCTATTTGCATCTGCAAGCCTTGATGATGAAAAACTTTTAAAAGATAGAACCATTGTACTTAAAAAACTTTTGAACAAAGAAAATATAACTTTGGTCACTACCATTTCCGCCTGCCTCGAAAAACTTCCTTCACTTGACAATGTGATGGATAGAATTATTAAGCTCTCACATAATAAAGAGGTTCCTTATGACGAATTCATTACCAAACTAATCGACCTTGGTTATGATAGAGTTGGCGAAGTTGAGGTTCCTGGCGAGTTCGCAGTCAGAGGTGGCATCATAGACATATATGAGGTTTCAAATGATGACCCAATCCGTGTCGAATTTGTCGGAGATATAATAGAGAGCATAAGATATTTTAACATTGAAACTAAGAGGTCGACAGAGACTATTGAGTCTATAGACATTTTACCGATAGTTGATGACAAGAAGAATAGTGGAAATACTTTTGTCTTGGATTATTTTTCAGATGACGCACTGGTATTTTTTGATGAACCAAAGCGGCTCAGTGATAGAGTTAATCTCATAATAGATATGCTTAGAGAGAGTTATGAGAGCAGACAGATTATAGAAAAAGACATTGACTACGAAGACCAAGATAAGATAAGACCTATAGAACTTTTTGATTCTAAATATGTATTCGACAGACTTACTGAAAAGAATTGTATACAACTTACAAGTCTTGATGACTCGCCTTATGTAAATGAAGAGAAGTTCAGTTTGCAAAAGGGCTCATGGGATTATGATTTTGACTTCATGATGACAACTCCTATATTTGACAAAAAAGATTATGGGAAGACGAAGGCAGATATCAAATCATATCTTGCAAGAGGTTTTGCAGGACTTATAGTGTTAAATTCTCATACAAGAGCGGAGAGACTTGCAAATGAATTGCGGGACGAAGATATAAATGCATATATAACAAGTACTCTTGATGAAAAAATAAGTGAAGGCAGCGTAGGTATCTATGTTGGGGAGCTTTCAAGTGGATTTATAGATGAGACTGATAAGTTTTTTATATTTACTGAAAAAGATTTATTTGGCATAGAGCCAGAGAGAAAAAGAAGAATATTGAAAAACAAACATCGTGATGGTTACGCACCTATAAATGATTTAGGTGAATTAAAACTTGGCGACTATGTAATTCACGAAAATTATGGTGTGGGAATATTTAAAGGTATCACTCGACTTGAAACTGATGACATAGAGAAGGATTATGTGAAGGTTGAGTATGCCGATGGTGGATTTTTATATGTGTTAGCTACTAAGCTTGAGTCGCTTGAGCGGTTTGCATCTAAAACTGCAAAGGTACCAAAACTCAATAAACTTGGAAGCAATGATTTCTTAAAATTAAAAAAGAAAGTTAAAATTGACATATTAGAAACTGCAAAAGACTTGATAGAACTGTATGCGAAGAGACAGGAAGCAAAGGGATATATTTTTAGTAGTGATTCAGTTTGGCAGAGAGAATTTGAAGAGACATTTCCATATATAGAAACTTATGACCAGTTACTTGCTATAGAAGCAGTGAAGACTGACATGCAGTCTGATAAAACGATGGATAGACTCATCTGTGGTGATGTTGGATTTGGAAAAACTGAGGTTGCAATTCGTGCAGCATTTAAAGCAGTACAGGATGGAAAGCAGGTGGCATATCTTGTGCCAACTACAGTTTTATGTATGCAGCATTTTAGAACTTTCACTGAAAGGTTTTCGAAGTACCCAGTTAGAATTGCATTTTTATCAAGATTCAACTCTAAAAAAGAAAATGCATTGATACTTGATAAACTTAAAAATGGTGATTTGGATATTGTAATGGGAACTCACAGATTGTTGTCGCCTGATGTTGAGTTTAAAAATCTAGGACTTTTGATTATAGATGAAGAACAGAGATTTGGAGTTAGTCACAAAGAAAAAATAAAAAGACTTCGTCACAATGTCGATGTTCTCACACTCACTGCTACGCCAATTCCAAGAACTCTATACATGTCTCTGTCGGGTATAAGGGATATGTCGATGCTTACAGAAGCGCCACCAGAGAGAATGCCGATAAAAACTTATGTGCTTGAGTTCAACGAAGAACTTATAAGAGAGGCTGTCAATAGAGAGTTGAAGAGAGACGGGCAGGTATTTATAGTTCATAATCGCGTGTCTGACATTTATGTATTTGCTGACAAGATTGCAGCACTCTGTCCTTATGCAAAAGTTGCGGTGGCACATGGTAAACTTAAAGAGGATGAACTCTCTGACACTATGATGGATTTTATAGACAAGAAATTTAATGTGCTCGTGACAACTACTATCATAGAGACAGGTCTTGATATACAAAATGCAAATACTTTGATAATTGATAACTCAGAACAGTTTGGTCTGTCACAGCTCTATCAACTTAGAGGTCGTGTCGGTAGAAGTAATAGGACAGCATATGCATTCTTCATGTATAGAAAAAATAAAGAGTTGACCGAAGATGAGCTTACGAGACTAAAAGCTATAAAAGAAAATACAGCACTCGGTTCTGGACTTAAGATTGCGATGAAGGACCTTGAGATGAGGGGTGCTGGAAATATTTTAGGACTTTCTCAGAGCGGACATATAGATGCAGTTGGATATGATTTATATATCAAGCTTTTAAATGAGGCTGTAAAATATCTAAGAGAAAATAGTGAAGATGGCAAAAATGTAGACAGTGTAAATGTCGATGATTTTGTAAATGGTTTTGACACCATAGTTGATATTGACATAGATGCATTTATACCAAATACCTATATAGAAGATGAAGAGACAAAACTTGATGTGTACAGAAAAATTTCTAAGTGCGAGAGAGAAGAAGAGTTTGATGATTTGAAAGATGAACTTAAAGATAGATTTGGAAATTTCCCAAAAGAACTTGAGAACTTAATCTTCATTGCAAAACTCAAGATAAGAGCGCACAAGTTTTATGTGACTCACTTAAATATAAAGAGAAAACTTGTGACCATCACATTTGCAGAGCACCACAAAATTGATGGGCAGTCGGTTGTTGACATAGTAAATAAATTCTGCGGAGCAATCAGAGTTATAAATGGAAAGCAGGTGTCGCTCACTTATCGAGCAAACCCAGAAGACAATCCAAGTATCGACAAATCTCTAAAAATCGCCGAGGCAATTATTAACTCATTAAAATTGTCATCGTAAGGGTGGGCTTTTTGAGCCCTACATACTTAAAAATATTAAAATTTCGATGTTTCAATGCGTGAAATTGCGTTTTTCACGCATTTTTGCTATAATAATGGTGCAAAGATTATATTGTTTTGTAGGTGAGGGCATGGGTAATTTAAAATGATGTTTTGCCGCGTTTTTAATTGTGGAAATGTTATTAATGACCAATGGAATGAGTGTATTTGGTATTGATTTAGAAGATGGTAGTGGTACTAATATAGCAGCAAATGTAAATCAAGTTTATTTTGCACATATGGATACTGCAACTTTGATGAAAATGGAACAATGCAAGTAGGAATAGTATACTATAATGGCAAGTACCATTATATGTCAGAGGCTGCAGTTGATAGAGGGCGAGAAAACGTCGCCATAACCAACACCCTCAACCAGTAGTGGCGAACGCCATACCGTAGGGGCGGATATCATCCGCCCGCAAGTATGGGCGAGTTCTACGAGCCCTTGACTTATAAGAATATAATTGGTAAAATTAATGGAACTTAATTAATTAAGTTCCATTTTTTTGAGAGGTTTATTATGGCAAATGACCGCAACGCTGGTAGGAAGCATAAATTTAATAGTGAAGATGTAGAAAAAATGCTTGCCATGCTTAAAGGAGGCAAACGAATAGATGAAGTTGCTAAAATATTTGGCACTTCAAGACAGGTCATTGGTAGATATATAAATAAAAAGCCTGATAAGAGTTTTTCACATAGAGTTACATATATGCTTGGTCATAAACCAATGACTATTATTGATGTGAATTTTTTAGACAAAAAAATAAAGATCCAAAATAGAACGGATGATATATATCATAGAGCATTTGGAAGAGTAGAAAATCCTAATTGGGAGCAATTTGAAATTTTTATAAATGACAGAGTGATACCAAAAACTAGAGTTGATATTGATAAAGCACTTAAAGTTATCGGAGTTGATCATTACGATCCATATTTAATAATAAATAAAACAAGAGGAAGGATGGAAGGCGACAGATTTTGGGTGAGAATAAAAAAAATAGCATAATAAATTTTGACGAAGAAATTAAAAACTTAGTTTCATATGCAACTTCAAAAGGTAATTTGCCGAAATGGCGTATAGATAATATTTGGTATAAAACTGATGCATTTGGTTATGAAAGTCTAGCAGAGTGTTTAATTTCTGATTTGCTAAAGTATTCTAATATTTACAGTTATGTTAAGTATGGCATTACTAAAGGAATATACAATGGAGAGATAAAAAATTTTTCCATCAGCAATAGTTTTATGAATGAAAGAGATACACTTTTAACATTTTATAGATTATACTTTTTAGAAACTGGTAATGAATTGACAAAAGATATTTATAATATAAGAGAAGTCAATGATAGAATAAAGTTTGTTGTTGACTTTGTATCAAAAAATTATAAAATAGATATTGCTGGAAAGATAATTACAAGTGTTTTGGAATTGGATATGCTGTTTTTAAATGAAGACAGACATTTTAATAATTTTGCATTAATAAGAAAAACAAAAAGTAAAAAGTTTGTCTTTGCACCAGTTTTTGATAATGGATTAAGCTTGCTATCAGACATAAATGAATATAAAATGGACGGAGACATATATAAGAATATCGACAAAGTTAAAGGCAAACCATTTAGCAATTCTCTTGAAGAACAATGTGAAAAAGCAGAGTCACTATATGGTACAGTGTTAAAGTTTAAGTTTACAAAAAATGATGTCTTAAACGAAATTTACAAATACAAATCATTTTATAATGATGCTATTATTGAAAGGGTAATATCAATTTTATTTGAGCAGATGAGAAAATATTATTATTTATTTGAAAATGTCTAATTTAGAAATAATTTATGAGTTGATAAAATGATGAAACTAGTGACTAAAAATAAAATAATATATATTCTGCTGATAATTCTTTGTTTAGATTCATTATCTTGCAAAAATTCAGTTGATAAAAATGTTATTAATGCTAATGAGAATAACATTACTATTAGTAAAAGGGATTATGGTATATTTGCAGGTGAAATTGGAAGTAGCGTAACATTCGGCAAATATTATAAATATGATGATGATACCTTTGAGCCACTAGAGTGGATACTTGTAAATAAAAACCTAGATAAGCAGACGGCATTGCTTATTACTAAAGATGTAATTGATTTTGAAAAGTTTTATGATGATGATTGGTTTATTGAATCTAAAGAATATATGTCGTGGGAAAAATCTACTATTAGAACCTGGCTTAATCAAACTTTTTATGACATCGCATTTACGAATGGTGAAAAAGTTGCAATTGCAAAATCGAAAAACTACTATAATTATATTGATAGAACTGACAAAAGATTTGGTTATGGAACTAAGCGAGAGGGTTTTACTGATGATAAAGTATTTTTGTTGGGGTTTGAGGAAACAGAGTATTATTTTAATTCAACGGTGTTTGATTTGAAGTGTAACCCTACACAATACGCACTTAGGAACTTAGATAAGAAAAAAGAATATGAGGTCAGAGAATTAAAAGATGATAACTTAGATTTAAATAATGTTTATACAACGTGGTGGCTCAGAACGTCACAGCGTGCTGATTGTGCTGACTTTGCTGGGAATGACCCACCTTTGGGTATATATAATGAATATGGCGGAGTTCGACCATGTATAAATGTTTATTATAGAGAAGATAACGATAAATTGGAAAATAAAAATATAGGGGATATAGTTTTATTTGGTAACATTGAACCATATTCTTATATAATTAGTGAGAAAAATAGATGGATAGTATTAGATAGGCAAGACAATAAACTGTTGCTTCTCAGTCAATTCGGATTGGGGGACATACCTTATAACGATTCAAAAGAAGATATAACTTGGAAGGACAGTACAATTAGGAATTGGCTAAATGACAATTACTATAATAAATGGTTTAATCAAAATGAAAAAGAGTTGATATCGGAAACAATAGTCTTGAACTACGGGAATAAGTTTACCGGAATAAGCGCTGGTCAGAATACTAAAGATAAAGTATTTTTGCTGTCATATGAAGAATTGGAAAGGTATAAGGAGAATTCTTATACTGTAATGAATTACACTCCTCAAATAGTTGACAGAAAGTTTCGATATAATTATATAAGTGGAGCGGATTGGTACCTGAGAACTCCGGGAGATGAAAAAAGCAAAGTTCTAGTTGTAAGAACAGGAGCAAAAACTATAGATATGGTTGGCAGGGATGTAAACTCTGACAATGTGTGCATAAGACCAGCCATCTGGGTTTCAACTGAGAGTGTAAAAGAAAATAGCGATCAAATTAATACTCTGGTTACAGCAAACTTTGAAAATACATTAGTCAATGTGGAATCTAAAGATGACGACTATGTAATAGTAGATTTAGATAAGAAAGACGAATATTAAACGCTTGAGTTTGGCAAGTACTATATTAATTCAGATGAGGTACTTGAACCTATTGAATGGATAGTTTTAGATGAAGATAAATTGACGGGTAATAAATTATTACTTTCTAAGTATGTTTTAGATGTTGGCAAGTTCGATGATGATGACAATGTAGGTTGGGAAGAGTCATATATTAGAGATTGGCTAAACGACGGGTTTTATGATAAATGCTTTTCAGAAAAAGAAAAGCTTAACATTGTAGAAGTTGAAAACGACAATCAAGTCCTATCTCTATATATGAATTATTCAAGTAAAAGTATTGGTGGAACCAAAGATAAGGTGTTTTTATTATCGCAAGATGAGGCAACAAAATATTTCTCTAAAGAATATCCAAGAAGTGCAATTCCTACAAAAGTGTGTGCAAATAGGGGCATGGGTATGTCTACATCCAATGCTTATTATGGCAATATTAGTTGGTACCTGAGAACAAAGGATGATGAAACATTTTATGTATCGGCAGCTGGAACAATTATGTCGGATGGCAGTGTAACATCAAAGGGAAGGGTGAAATATAGCAGTGATATATTTGTTGGATATGATGAAATAGGTATTAGGCCGGCAATCTGGTATAAGGATGGAACAAGTATAGCAACAAGTACCAATAATATTGACACAGAGTATGAAATTGGAGATATAATAAAATTTGGGAAATATTATAATGATAGTGCTGATGTAATGTCGGAGATTGAGTGGGTTGTAATTGATATTGATGAAGATGAGAATTTGACTCTGTGGGCTAATGATGCCTTAGATGTAAAAATTTATGATAGTGATGGCAACATATGGGAAAACAGCGATTTACGAACTTGGTTAAATAGCGAGTTCTATAATAATGCGTTTAACGCGGACGAAAAAAGAAAAATAGTAGAAGCTAAAGTTGCTCGTGAAAATAATATTAGAAATGGTTTTTATGATGGAAGTGACACGATTGATAAAGTCTATATTTTGTCAGAAAGAGTTGCTTTGTCGAATGATAGTTATAAGAATTGTAAAGCAACTGATTATGCAAAAAATGAATATAAGAAGTCTGGAAAGAATCTAAAGACTTATTCAATAATTGATGAATGGACAAATGATTGTGCATATTGGTTTAGAAATCCTGGCACATCTGATCAACAAAATAGTATTGCGTGGTATAGAGAAGAGAGTGGGTATATTAACCAAGAATCTAGTAAATTATGTTTTGTGAGACCGGTTATAAAAGTAAACCTTCAGAATTAGTAAAGACATAAAAGATAAGAAATGTATAGACTCAATCAAATAAAACTTAATATAAATCACAGCGAAAGCGATTTAAAAACCGAAATCGCCAAAGCAATTAAAGTGAGCGTTGCCGATATTGATTGGTCTACACTCATTATTTTGCATAAATCCATAGATGCTCGCGACAAGTCCAATATCTTATTTGTCTACAATGTTGCCTTTGATTTTGTGGGTGCGGATATCATCCGCCCGCTCGAACGATATGAGCCAGTTTCCTTTAATCCTATTGTAGGGGCGGATACCACCCGCCCGCAATCCGTACGGGCGAGTTCTACGAGCCCCAACACCCCACGTCCCGTTGTAGTCGGCTTTGGCCCCGCCGGCATATTTGCTTCATACATTTTTGCACTCAATGGACTTAAGCCAATTATAGTTGAGAGAGGGAAGTCGCTTGAAGAAAGAACTAAAGATGTTGAGAAGTTCTTTGATACTATGGAACTTGATGAAAATTCAAATGTATGCTTTGGCGAAGGTGGTGCAGGTGCATTTTCAGATGGAAAACTAAATACGAATAATAAAGATAAAACCGGAATTTACCATTTTATACTTGAGACCTTTGTAAAGTTTGGTGCTGATGAGAGAATACTTTATGAGAATATGCCACATATCGGAACTGATAAGTTGGTGGATGTGATTAAAAATATGCGGAATGATATTATAAAACTTGGTGGGGAGATACACTATAATACTAAATTAAAGTTTGAAAACGGGCTCGCAGTGCTCGCCCCTACAGACAAAGGGCTCGCAGACTTCGCCCCTACAATTATAAAGGATACACCAATTGTTTTGGCGATTGGGAATAGCAGCAGGGACACATTTAGAGACTTGATTGAAAATGGCTTTGATTTGAAACCTAAGGCATTTGCAATTGGATATAGAATCGCACATAGACAATCAATGATAAATGAAGCGCAGTATGGTGGGGCTCGTAAAACTCGCCCATACATGGGCTCTACAAGCATTCGCCCCTACGAAGATAAATTGGGACCGGCGACTTATAAACTTACTTACGATGTAGGAAACGGTCACTCGGTTTATAGTTTCTGTATGTGCCCTGGTGGCTATATCATCAATTCGTCAAATTATAAAGGTATGCTTTCTATAAATGGTATGAGTTACAATGATAGAAGTGGTAAGTATGCGAATTCGGCGATAGTTGAAACTATAACGCCGGAAGATATATTGGGCTCGCAAGCTTCGCCACTACAGGCGACGACAGAAAGTCGTTTACCACAGAAACAAGCATTAAAAATGATTGAGTTCCAAGAAATGATTGAGAAACGAGCATTTGAACTTGAAAAAGGTTTTATACCATATGTGACGAGTGAGGGCAGCGACATTTGCCCAGAGGAAGTTTTTAAGGGGCAGGCGAAGTATAGTGAGAAGCTTAAAACTGTGTTTGATGATTTGGGGTTAAAGTTTAATATCAATGAAGATATAGAGAAGGCTCTGAAACATTTTAATAAAATTATCCCGGGGTTCAATTCGGGCTCGCAGTGCTCGCCCCTACGAGAGGGCTCGCAAGCTTCGCCCATACAAACTACTTTACCATTTTTGATTGCCGGGGTGGAGACTAGGACGAGCAGCCCAGTGAAACTTGATAGGGATGAGAATTATATGTGCAATGTGCCAAATTACTTTCCATGTGGCGAAGGGCTAGGCCATGGGGGTGGAATCATTTCCTGTGCAGCCGATGGCGTTAAGGTGGCAATGAAGATTTACGAAAAACTACAAAAATAGTGCATTTTCAACCACTATATATAGTGGTCACATTCATTTAAAAAAATGCCGATTTTACTTGACTTTTTGCGATTTTATATTACAATATATGTCTAGAGGGCGTGAAAGTCCAATAAATTCAATAGGCAATAAGCCTATATATAGGAGGATAATATGAATAAAGCTGAATTAATTGAGAAAATTGCTGAGGCTACTGGATTAACAAAGAAGGATAGCGAGGCATCTGTAAATGCATTTGTAGAGACAATTCAATCATCACTTAAGAGTGGAGAAAAAGTAGCTATAGCTGGATTTGGTACATTTGATGTATCTAATAGAAAGGCTAGAACTGGCAGAAACCCACAAACTGGTGAGGAGATTAAGATTGCTGCTTCTAAGACTCCAAAGTTCAAAGCTGGAAAGTCATTTAAGGACATGATGAACTAATTAATGAGACTTGATAAGTACTTAAAGGAAGCAAGAATTATTAAGAGAAGAACAGTGGCAAATGCCTTATGCGATAGCGAAAAGGTATCTGTAAATGGCATTGTCAAGAAGTCCTCATACGAGGTAGTGCTTGGAGATAAGATTTCAATTAAGTATGGAGATAATGAGATATCTCATGAGGTTGTAACCTTACCATATGAACGGAATAAGAAAAATTAAAAGAATTTTGATGGTGCTTGCATTTGTTGTTTTGGTAGCTATGATTGGTTTTTCATATAAGGCCTTTGTCAATAAGACGGCAGAATATGAAAATAAAGTCAGTAGAATCGAAGAACTGCAAAAACAGATTGCAGACGAAGACGAAAAGACTAAGCAGCTAAATAAGCAAGATAATAGCGTTGTAACAAATGAAGATATTGAAGCTATCGCCAGACAGGAACTTGGGCTTATCAAAAAGGACGAAATCGTTATAAGGCCAAATTAATATAAAGGGTGCAAAAGCACCCTTTTATTTTGTAGTAATTTAGGATTTGTGATATAATTTGTGTATGCATCATATATTTGTAAATGAAAATATAGTCGATTTGACAAATAAGTCTATTGTCCTAACTGCGGAAAGTGACGAAGAGACATTTAACCATCTTGTAAAGTCGCTTAGGATAAGAGATGGAGAGAAAGTTCTATGCTCTTTAATGCCATTTACCTCTTCTTTTGATTATCTTTGCGAAGTTTTAAATGTTGCTAATGACAACGTCGTTCTTACAATACTTGAGGAAATGGACCCAAGAGAATTGCCGGTTTTGATAAATCTATATCAAGGAATAAGTAAGTCGGATAAGTTAGAGTTTATCGTAGAGAAGGCTGTAGAACTCGGAGCAAATAGTATTACTCCACTTGCGACGGAGTACTGCGTTGCAAAAATAGATGATAAGAAAAGTGATAAAAAAATTGATAGGCTTAATAAAATTGCAAAATCTGCAGCAGAACAGAGTAAGAGACATATTGTACCTAAAGTTAAAGAGCCTATAGAGTTTGCCGATTTGGTAAATGCTGCGGTTTCAAATGACTTAACATATAATCTGCTGTTTTATGAAAATGCAGAAGGAATTAAAGACACCAAAAAATTGATAAATGATATAAAACAAAAAATGTCAAGTAGTAATGATGTGGTTATAAATGTGGTAATAGGTCCAGAGGGTGGCTTTTCTAAAAAAGAGATAGAAATGGCTAAGGGTAAAGGCTTTAGAATACTATCGCTTGGGGAGAGGATACTTAGGACAGAAACTGCAGCAGTGACGGCACTATCTATACTTATGTATGAGATGTCATAAATAATTATATTTTCGCTTAATATATTGTAGGGGCGGATATTATCCGCCCTACGAAAGAAATATGGTATTCGTGAGGAAAATATAAGCGAAGTTTGTTATTATAAAATTGAAAAAATTATTAAGTTATGATAAAATAAGATGTCAATAATTAACACATTTAAAAGGAGATAGATATGGTAATAGGTTTAAAAGGCGATAACTCTAAACTTAAAAATTTGTATAAGGAATTGGAACTTAAGGAAGTTAAACCAAATACATTTGAAGAACTTGAGAGTGCTATAAAGGAAATAGATGGCAAGACAGTTATTTCAAATTATAATGAAATAATGGTGTTTGAGAAACCAACTGCTGACTTGATTGAAAAGAGAACACATGTGTTGGCGGCTGTATCTAAGTGCAAGAAAAATATTTTCCTTGCACTCACAAAAGCAGATCCAAGTCTTGATAAGATTCATCTTGACTTAAGCATTTGTACAAAGATGAACACTAAAGATATAAAAGTTATTGAAGAAATATATAATTTCTGCAACACAGATCTTCCATACAATGGAAAACTTTCTGATGACCAATATGCAGTAAGAGTACACGGCGAGAATAGAGCAGAGGCAAGGTCAGTTTCTGAAATAAAAAAATTAATTAAATAGTGTAGTTGTCTTTTAACCAATAAGAAATACAACAACAAGAATTTTTTCAATTATAGTGATATTTTATTTTAAATTATCTTTAATATCAATAAATGATTGTTTTGATATTGACAAAAGCGCTATTTATAGTGTAATATAATAGTTAGTCAAGCAACAGTTTTATGTTCTGTTGAAATAAATAGTATAAATAAATTGAATATAGAATTTCGGCAGACCATATAAGTGATTATGGTCTGTTTTTGTCTAAATATGAAAAAATGTGTTTTTTGCAAAATAGTTATTATAATTATTATATTTGTGACTCAATGTTATTACTTTGTGAATGCTGGTCGTCTATTAACGATTGATGGAGTGACTGCATATCATACTGATGACGGTGTTATTGCAAAGAATGCATGGGTATGGATAGATGACAATAGTGACGGAATAGAAGAGTTGTATAGATTTAATGAGCTAGGAATGCTTGCTATAAATTATACTCATTATGATGGGAAAATGACTAATGATAAGGGACAACTTTTAGAAAAAGGTGTAGTAGTTAGAAGAATGGCAGGCACTGGAAAAGTAATAATAAATGAAGATATAGACTATGGACCAAAAATAAAGGAAACTGAAGAATATTTATACGGTAATGTTTTAATTCCTAAGAGCATAAGTAAAAAGCAGAGACAAAAGATAGATGACGCATGGCATTTAGGTTCTGAGACTTTAGCAAATGATGAGGCAATTGATGGACAGGTTATAGATAAAGTTACTGGAATTTATAAACCATTATCAGATGTGGTTCCAGAGAGTGGTATTATATATAGTATTGGATCTGAAGAAAAAGTAACTATAAGTAAAGATGGGAAGATAATACCAGGGAAGAACGCTCTAAGTTTCATTTCTTCATCTAGTAAATTTGAAAAAGAAGTGAAAGATGTAATTATATTTAATGGTAAGACTTGGGAAAATCCAATGGAAATGAAAGGCAACAGATCAAGTGTCAAGTTTCTTCTTAATAAGTATAACTATATGTATTTTGAAATAAGTAATGAGAATCATACAAATGAAACATATAGAAGACCGCTTGATGCGACATTATCAATATATGCTGATGGATTATTACTTGAAGAGATAGATGATTTTTACGACGGCGAGCCACAAGTTGTAGAGTTGGACTTAGATAATAAGAGAACATTAGAGTTAAAGCTAACTATTAAAAATGGCAACTTATCAGAAAGAGTATTTATAAACAATGCAAGATTTAGAAAAATAAAAGATGAAGATTAAAAACATATTATTCATATCATTAGTGATTGGTATAGGAATACTCATATTTTTAATTGTTTTAAATGTAATTAAAAAGGAAAAACATAATGACAAACTCATAAATGATGTAGTTGAAGAGTCAATTGATAATACTAAAAATAAAAATGACAATTCAACAAATGACAAAAAGAATTTTAAAGTAAATAATAATGAAAACAATACTCATAGCCTTGGAAAAGATTATAATAAAGATAGAGACAATGTAAACGATAAAAAGAATGAAGTGTTTAATACTGATTTATTAATTGCTGATGATGATAGAGTTTTAATAAAGAATACCTATTACTATCAATCTAACTGGATAGTTGAAGAAATAGTTATAAGTGAAGAAAAAGAGAGTTTATCATTTTTTGAAAAGATCGATGGCAAAAAGGCGAAAATAACAAAGAAAACAAAGGTGGCATACAAGTGGCTTAGAGATTTATATGATAAGAATTCCTATGTAAAGAATACATTTGTGCTTGTCCCTATTGCAACTGGAAGTGATATAGCATATAAGTATTATTTTGATAGTAGCGGATATTTAATCACTGATAACATATCTAAAGATTATACTGTACTTGACAATCTTGGCCGTGAGATAGATGCAGAACTTAAACCAGTAGAATATTATATAGGAAATAAAGATTATAGTATAGAGCATATCGAAAAGCCATATGACAGTAAAGAAGATGTGTATTATGGGAATGTAATTAGAAACATTAATTCTACACCTTCACAAGTAATAATAACTGAAGGAGTTGTATTTAGAAATAAGTTAGAAAAGATATTTAACACTCTTATTGATAGAGATATGACTAAATATATTGTAGGTGGCAGTGGTTATCAAACTAATGCTAAAGGCAATACATTTAAAAATGGACAGTGGAAACAGGCACTAAAGTTAAGAAGTAATGGAAGTTATATTACATTTGAAAATCATATCAATAATTTTAACAAGGTAACTGGTAAAATTGCTATGGAATCAACTTCAAGCTCTAATAGAGAAACAAGTTGTAGATTAGTTGTATATGATAAAGTTGAGTATGACAAAGGTAATCTTGATGAATATTTATACAATAATGATGAGTTTAATTATACAGAGCAAAAGGTGATATCATTCACATTTGATAGAAGTATAAAACAACTTGTGTTTGTCCTATATGTTGATGGAAAGTATAAAAACAAGTCAGTATTTTTTAAAGATTTAAGATTTGGATTTAGTAAATCTGCCTACATTGAAGAATTGACAAGGAAGAGAGAAGAGCAAGAAGAAATAGATTATCTTAAATCTCTTGGATTATATGTAGAAGATGACAGTTACTTTGACATAATAGATGAGGACGGCGAAATAAATGATGAGATAGATGATGAAGTAGATAGTTTAGAAGATTTCTTTGATTCAAATAAATACTATGATGAACTTATGGATAGAAAATCAGGACCAGCATTTGATGAAGAGTTAAAGAAGTTAAGTAAAAGAAAAATCGGACCATATTTTGACATCGTTGGAACTAAAAGTGAAATAAAAGATAGGAAAAGAAAATCAAAAATTATACATATAGAATAAGGGAGGCATTGTGAGAAAGAAGTTGTTGCATATTAAAACTATTCTATTTACATTAATGTTTATTGTGATGAACTATGTGTTAACATTTGCCACATCACCTGATAAGAGTAAGGTGGAGTCAGTTGCAGTGGATGGAATTGAGATGTTTTTTGGAGCACTTGGTGGCATTGCAGTAGTGCTTGGCGGAGTTGAGTTTGTGCAGGCATTCCTTGCTTATCGTGAAAATGATGAGGAAGGTGGATCAGGTGAAGCAAACTCAAAAGTAGGAAAGAAGATACTTGCTGGTGTATTTTGTCTTGTGGGTGCAGTTATAGTATTTACAATAATGAACTGGACAAAAACATTATTTAATTTGGATTAACAGATTAGTAAAATATTTATTATGGAAAGGGGAGTAATAGATTTCTTAAGTGACAGAGTAAGAAAAAGTATAAGTATTGTTTTAATTACTTTGGTTGTATTGGTAAGTTTTAGTTTATTAGTAAATGTAGTATACGAAGATGCGACAGATACTGTGACTTATGATTTGACTACAGAACTTACTGAAGCACAAGTCGCAGAACTTAGTAATTTTGACACACTTGCTAAAATGATGACTGACATATTTTCATTTGATAGACATATGGGAGACAATTCGCTTAATGATACGGGTAGTTTATTATATGAACTTATAGACTCAGCACTTGTTAAGTTTGATGATTTTACAAACTCTACGATGTATAGATACATTCAAGGGTTAGCATTATTATTTTTAATGATAAATTTCATGATTAAACTATACGAAGATAATCAGTTTGATTTTGAAGATGAAATGATAACTAAAGAGATAATGAGAAGTTGTGTTTACTTTGTATTCGCACTTCTCATTATTATTTTGCTCAAATATTATGTTAAGTTTTTATTATCATTCTTTAGATTCTTAGTAGATAAGATGATAACACTTAAAACTAATAATGACCTAGGAACAGTAGAAACACTAACAAACACAATTAAACCAAAGACAGTAGCATACTACATTTTGCAGGATTCAAAGCTTGTAGGTAGTGGTTCTCTCATACAAGAAGTAGCTATAAGAAGCAAGGAGGCAAGCCTCAGGTCTATGTATATGTTTCCTTGGATATTAACATGGATTAGTAAAGTTGGGGAACTCATAATAGTATTCTTAAATAGCACGCTTCTTATAGTTTATGGGACATACTATAGCTTATCAATATTTAATGTGTTAAATGATATAAAGACAAGTAATTTCTTAAAATATAGTCGGTTTATAACAGCAATAGCGGTTGAAGAAGTGGTAATAATAGGTGTCATATATATATCAGAAATAATGCTTAATCCATATATGAATAGAATACTTAACAATATAGCAAGCGGCAAGTCTGATTTGTCATTTGTCAGTATGGCGATAATTGTGACAGCAGTAAGTTTTACAAAGTTTGTGCTTTTAGTGCTTACATTCCCATTATCAAAGAGATTATTAGGAGCAAAATAATTGACTTATAGAGATAAAAATGAGTTCACAGAAACCATAAATATAAGTTCTAATATAAGAGACAATAAGAACACAATTATTGGTAAATTTGATTTGAAAGACATACTATTTATACTTATTGCAGGAGTTGTGGGTATAGGTGTCTTAAGTGTCATGCTTGTAGCACTTTCAATAAGAAATATGTTTTTAATATTGATAGTATTAGCATTATTTGAAGTGCCTATAGTTACATTAGGATTCTTAAAATTACATAATATACCTGTGCTTGACTATATAAAAATGAAAAATAAATCTGATAACAAGTCTTATAGGAAACAGATATTAAAAAAGATAAAAAGTAAAGCAGATAAATATCTATTAACTATATGTATTGATAATGTAGGGGCTCGTGAAACTCGCCCATACGAAGAGTCCCAATCTTGTACGGGTGAGTTATACGAGCCCACTAGTACGGGCGAGCTACGTGAGCCCCAAATTGATAGGTCAGAGCAAGTAATAAATGACTTGTATGAAATTATATATTATAAGAATATTGAAATCAAAATATTGTTTAACAAGATATATTTAACAATAGAAGTAGAAGATTTATCTAAAGTCCATTATGACAAATTATTTGATTACCTAAGAATTAATAAAGACATAAAATACATCTCAAATGTGGATATCAGTAATTTTGAAATATATATAAATTCACTAAAATTTTTAGATAAGAAATATAACAAAAAGCAGAAAAAGAACATATATGAATTGAAAACAAAACTAAGTAAACTTAAAAAGGCTGAAGAAATAAAGGATAGATATGATTACTTAACAAATAGGATCATTGATATAAAAGATAATGAATTTACAAAAGTATATAAGTTTTTGTTATATGAGTCGCCATTTGATGTAAATATATTCGATGAATTAAAAGGCTTTTGTAATATAACAAGTCACATAAAAGTTGAAATACCAAAGGATAAAAATGTTATAGATTTTACTGATTTGAGTTTTGTAGATACGTTTATAGATATGATAGGAACTAAAGAAGAAATAAATAGTAACACTATAAAAGTTAAAGAAATTTTAGATAAACATCACATTTTATATAAAGAAATTAGCGACGAAAAGGTGAAAGACAGTTTATTATTTTTAATGGAGAATAGATACTAATGTCATTTTTAGATGAAATAAGAAAAGAGAGTATTGATACTATAGAAGATAGTATTTATTTTGATAAGATAATTGGCGAAAACATCATAAAAAGTGTTAATAATAAGTATGTAAAATTATACAAGATTGAAGACATAAATTATAGGTTATCAGATATTGAAGGTAAAGAATCAATACTATTAAATTACATGAACTTATTTAATAATCTTGATAAGGACATAGGCATATCTATAATATTATCTCGTAGAGAAAACATAGATGAGTTTTATGTAGAAGAGAAAGATGACAACTTATTAAACTTGCGAAGTGCCATAAATGAAACAATAAAAGAAAACATATATAAAAATGGCAAGTGCAACATAATTAAAAAGTACATAGCACTTGACATAGAAGATAAGAGCGATGATAGTGCCATAAAAAGATTTGAAGTTATAGATGACATAATAAAAGGTGATTTTTATGAGATAGGTGGATGTTATCTTAAAGAAGAAAAAGTTGATAATCTTATAAAGATTTTATATTTATATTATAACCCAGATAAGAGAGGAGTTTATAAAAGGAATAAAGGGTTATTTGCTACAGATAATCTAAAATCACTTAATTTGAGTATTAAGGAAGTCATAAGACCAAGTAGCATGGAAGTCAAAATCAAACACATAAAGTTTAATGAAACATACGAAAGGTGCCTATATTTAAGAAGAACTAATAAGACTTTACAAGCTACATGCCTTAATCAAATAATAAATGACACAAGAAGTCTGCTTAATGAAACAACAGATACGACAATATGTATAAAAATTCGTCAAATAGATAGAGATATAGCTATAAAGATGGCGAAAAGAGAACTTGGTAATGTTGAAGGTGATATTTATAATGTTCAGACCAAGTTTTCAAAGAGAAGTATAAGTAGTGACTTAGTCCCAAGAAGTTATAAACAAAGAAGAGAAGAAGCGTTGTATATAAGTGATTCTCTTATGAAAAGAGATGAAAACTTGTTTAATGTATCAATATACTGTGCCATTCGTTCAGACTCGCTTAATGAACTATCAAATAACTCATATAAGTTTATAAAAAAGGCAAAGTCATATGGCCTTACATTTATAACAGGGACTGAGATGCAGGAACACATATATAATAGTATAATGCCATATGGTGTAAACCAGACGCCATATAGTTTGATATTTGATACTGAATCATTAAGAGCATTTAATATATTTAATGCAATGGATGTCATAGAAACTGATGGAGATTACTATGGCAAAAACAAACTTACAAACAATATAGTCAAATACAATATAATGAATGGTGACAACTATTCGCAGATAATACTTGGAATGAGTGGTAAAGGTAAGTCATTTATAGGGAAACTTCAACTTATAACAAGACGACTTAGAAATGACCTTAGAGAAGGAGTAATACTTGATCCACAAAACGAGTGGAGAGATGTAGTAACTGAGCTTGGGGGTAAGATAATAGATGTGAAGGCAGCAGGAAACATCAATATCAATTTATTTGACATAGATGAATCATATGGAGATAATCCACTTGCAGAAAAAGAAGAGTTTATATTATCAGTATGTGCTTTAATGCTTAGAAAAGAATTAACAGCAGGGCAGAGAACCACCATATCAATAGCAGTCAATAACATATATAAGAAGTGGGATGAAAATAAAGTAGAAGACAATGTTCCAACTCTTGAAGATTTCGCTAATGAATTAAAAAAGATAATATTCTCTAAAAAACAATACTACGAGACTGTAGGTGCGAACGAAGATGTAGGGGCGAAGCTTTGCGAACCTCAAGTCCGTACGGGCGAGCTCAGCGAGCCCAATATCAATTACCTACTTGATACTAATTTTGTCAATGGTAGTTTTGTAAATAATGAAGATATAGAATTATTAAAAGCCATAATGTATTACTCTGAAACAAGTAACTGCAAGATATTTAGAGGCAAATCTCAAATAAAGATTAATAACCCAATCATATGTTTTAACCTAAAGGATTTAGGCAATGATTTAAAACCACTTGCAATGGAAGTAATATGCGACTTAATTTGGCTTCGCATATGTAAAACTAAAGAGCGAAGAGTGCCAACTGATGTAATAATAGATGAGTTTCATCTAATGTTTAAGGACAAATCAACAGCCTCTTGGATGGCAAGATACTGGAAGATGCTTAGGAAACATCTTGGCTGTCCTATTGGTATAACCCAAAACCCTGAAGATGTCCTATCTACTGATGATGGAAGGAATGTAATAAATAATACAAGCTTTTCTATACTCTTATCACTGCTTGAACGAGATAGAGAGTTGGTAAAGGACATATGGAAACTAACTGATGAAGAGATAAAATACATCTCTGATAGGAAGAGAGGCGAAGGAATCTATGTATTTGGTGCCAGTAAAACTATAAAGAAGCAGACAGTAGTTCCATTTGAAAATGAGTTTAAGAAGAGTAACTACATATATAGAATTATCAATACAAGTTATGATGCGGAGTAGAGGGGCTCGTATAACTCGCCCATACTGTAGGTGCGAGCTATGTGAGCACGAGGATTGGCTCGTATAACTCGTTCATACGAATACTGTAGGTGCGAGCACTGCGAGCCCGTAGTAAAATGAATGATGAAATTAGATTTAATAAAAAAAGTAAAAATCTTAGTATTATTAGGTGTTGCATTTATAAGTTTGTGCAGCATAACTTACGCTACCAATAATGATATTGAAAGTGTGGATACTAAAGATGAAGCGCCTGAATTTTATTCTGAATTTGTAGAATCAGAGAATACAAATGAAGGTGTAAAAGTAACGATAATCAAATCTGATAAATATGGTGACTTCCAAGATGAATATGTATCAGTTGATGTAAAAGTTGAAAATCTTAACAGGTATGCTGACTTAGAATTAATGGTAGAAGCTATAGACAATGAAAACTTTAAAATTCATAACAAAACTAAAAAATATACATTAGGTGCAGGTAGTAACGAAGACATCTCATTTGACTATTCATATAACAAGCCAACAGAGAAGTATGATCCAAAGAAGAAGAATGTTAAGCATAAGAAAGATATAGCATTTGCAAGGGATGCGGATAGAGCGACAAGTTCATATATAAGTGAACGATATACTCGTGATAGAGAGAGAACTGAGAGAGAAAAATTAGAACTAAAGGAAGAAGAGCAACAAGAAACAAAAAGGACAATAATGATACTGGCTATAGTGTTTATAGTAGTTTTCATTGTTTTAATAGCAATCTACTTTATAAGAAGGTATATAAGAACCCATGAAGATTTTTATAACATACTCTTAATGATAGGACTATCCATAATCATAAGCCTGTGCACCATATTTAGTAAAACTAATACCTATGCATATAATCAGCAGACATTTATGAGTAATACAACATATAGCCATACTTATACATGTGAGGTGTGGCATGGAGGCATAGCATATACATTTAGATATAGAGTTAGTTATAAGTATGTAGGAGAGATACCAACCTACCCAGAGAATCAAGATAGCGATGGAGATGGACTTGTAGATAACTATGAGATTTATTTCATAACAGACTTAAATAGCATTGATACCGACAACGATGGCATAAGCGACTATGATGAGATATATATTATAGACACTGACCCATTAAAACCTGATACAGATAATAATGGTAAAACTGATGGGGAAGAAGACTATGATAAAGATGGGCTCACTAACATTGAAGAGAAGAACTTAGGAACCTATATGAATGACAAAGATTCTGACTATGATGGGCTTAGTGATTATGATGAAATAAAGATTTATCATACAGATCCGTTAAAAGCAGACACGGATAATGATGGGTTAAGCGACTATGAAGAAGTTCAAGTAGCGAAGAAGCTAGGAACTAATGATATTAGCAGTATAGACACAAGTGTTAAGTTTAATCAAACACTAAGTAGAGATAATTTAAGTAGAGAATTATTACTAGAAAATATCATAGGAATATCTGTGGAAGGTAATGTTCCTGGTTTAATTGACAAGCATATAAAGTTACAAGAAAGCAATAATTCTGCGATAGATAGCACAAAGTCAATACTTGGAAAGCCTATTAATATTCAGAACACTTATGGAGATGAGAAGGTAACAATAAAATTTGATTGTAGCAATTATAAAGAGAGACTGGATGGTCTAAGAGTTGCTACACTTGTAAATGGTAATATAAAGTTATTGAATACAACGCTTGCGAATGGAGTGGTAAGTGCTGAAGTAGTATCAGGAGATGTATTTGTAATAGATGGAATACAGTATATAAACGATATACTTTCGTATAGAAAGGAAAATGTGAATAGGAAATAGGTATGAAGAAGTTAGATGTTTTAGGAATTATTAAAGATAATGCTATATCAATAGGTGTGGCACTTGTATCTGTTATAAGTTTAGTTACTATAGTAATTGTTATAGTTATTAATTCTGGGACTGATGAAAATATAGCTATACTTGAAGCTGGAAACAAGAACATTCCTATTATAAAAGCTGAAGATTTGGATTATTTAGGAAGAGTATACACTACATTAAATGAACAGTTTGAAAGAGAGATAGATGAGCTAACTCTTGGGAATACTAATAGGCATAATCTTACAGATAATAGGATAAATGCTTTAACTCATTATGGGGTATATGGACAAGATAATCCCAATCCATTTAAGAATGATGAATATACTAATGGCATAAGGATAACTTATGAGAAAGACAATGCAAATATAGAAAATGGGGCAAGTAATTTTAACGATATAATAGCAGTAATGGCAATGTTATATGACCAGCAAATGGATATTATACCAATAGACAAGTTGGAAGAGACATTTATAAGATTATTTTGGATGTCACATACATATACATATGATAGTGATGAATTATATCCATGTAGATATGGATGCAGTTCAGTAAATTATTACAAGTGCACGGATGTATATAAAGACTATCAAAACAGTAATTTAAAATATCATCCGTTTACAGTTCCGCCACATGATTTATATACTGAAGCAGGGTTTGAAGACGATGAAGATTTTATAATACAAGTGCCGGAAAGGATGTGTGATGTACATGGTAAAAGTGGTGCAGGGTGTGAATGGGAGCCGACAAAAATATGCTATCACGGAAGTGGCAAAGTAAATTTTAAAGATTATAATGATAAAAAGTATGTAGTTAAAAAATCAAAAACTGAAGAAGGTGTAACAACAAAACTCAAATTTGAGGGACCAAACTATGCAGAATTAGGTGATGTAGTGGTACCAGAGTATGAAGAGGTGCAGTTTTTAGGACCTGAGCCAGTAATTGAGTCAGGCACGGATGATGAAGATGAAGATAGTGAAGGTACTAGTGGCAGTGGTGATAATGGAAGCAGTAGTGAGAATGCTGCCACAAGTGGTGGGAAAATAGATAAAGATGATATGACATGTATTTATTATATGAATGTAAAATATTGTAGAGAAAGAGAAAGAATTAGTAGAGAAGTTGCAAGGTTGCTTAAACAAATTGATGATATTCAAGATAGTATTAGTAATGCTTCAGATGGAGCTGATACTTCAAGTTTAGAGGAAAGAGTAGATGATTTACAAGAAGATATAAATGAATTGCAAGAAGAATTAGCAATCCATACAAGTACAGTTTGTGAAACAAATGAAGAAAAAGAAAAATACTGGTGCGATGGATTTAAATTATGCCTTGGGCATAGGACACATTATAGATGTGATGGACATAAAATAATAGTATGTTATGGGCATACAAATATAAATGTAACAGTTAAAATTTTATATAGAAATAAGATGTTAGAGAAACTATATGAAATAATGAAGTGAGGTGGAGATGAAAATAAAGAGATTTTATAGAAAACTCAAAAGATCCATTATTTATTTCATAGTTTTTTGTGGGATAATTGTTTTAAAGGAAAAAGTGTGTGCTATCACATTAAAAGACTATAATAATTTTATTGAGGAAGGAAGACTATATAATTTAGGTTCAGATTTTGATGCAAGATATAACCCAAATGTTTTAAAGTATAGAAAGTATGGTCATTTTACATATGATGGGACAATAATATATCCATCAGGAAATCCTAAGACACCGTTTAATGAAGTAAATGGAGATAGAATTTTAGCTGACCAAGCTATAAGCACAGATAAGACATATAAAGTAACAGGCCAATTTGATTATGATGGTATGGACTATAGTTATTATGATATGGAAGGTTTAAACTCAACTGAAAGGAATAGATATGAATTTCAATCAAGATTAGACTCTCTAGTGATAAGTGATAGGGAATCATATGATCAAGGTTATGGAGCATATAATCTAAGGGCAGGAAAGAACATAGTATCATTTATAAATTTCGCCTATGATTTTTATAAAAACCAAAGTGGCGAGAAGAGAGTAGGGTGTGAAACGAAAGAAGATTTAGCGGCAAGAGGGATAACAAGTGGAGACATATGTCCTATGGAAGCCTTAAAAGGTTATCAAGGTTTATCACACACTAATGTTGAATTATTTGATTATAATATTTTCAATATTTTATTTAGGAAGTGCACTACCGACTGGGAATACCAAGGTAATAAAGAGATAGCAAATTCTGGCAGTATATTTGCCAATCTCCAATATTATTATATGGCATTAGTATACTTGCAACCAGGACTTAAGAAATTTAAAAGTATGAAACCAAATGATTTTAATAGTATGGATTCCGATGATAATGCAGCATTTTTATCAATGATGTATGAGAGGTTTGGCGGAAGACCAATAATACCAGTTAATTATGAAGCAAGAAACATGGTAAATCGCCTTGGAGAGATAGGCGAGTACGAGATACTTCCAGCCCTAATTGATGATAACTTAGGGTTCACAGTAGGTCAAAGAATATATAGGTACATGATAGAAATCAAGTGGAAGAATAACCCTGAGGCACTTGCTCGTTGGATAAGTGAGTATAATGAAGTATATGGTGAATATGAGATATTAAGTGCAGAAGATTATGAAATATTTAAGAAAGCCTGTGATGAAGGATATAGAAAGCATGCAGATAAAAGGTCAATTGATACAGCTTTAGATTTTGGTTATGTCATAGACCCAAGTAAGTTTGAGAGCAGAATTAGTTTTGATGATGCAGTAGCTGCGATGGCAGACCATTATCAAAATAATTTCCAAGACTCACAGTTTTATAAGAATAGAAACAATGCCGAGTATGTAGCCAAAACCTATGCAATGGTAAAAGCTATGTGTGAGAATGAGGCATTTACAGA